>MU181936.1:663580-682808 GCA_016904865.1 Pissodes strobi | reverse complement strand
GATTCTTGCAAGATGTGGCAATGGAATCGGTGAACTACTATTATTGTATGATTATATTTTTCAATTAATCATTTTCCAATTTATATATCTCTTAAATCAATAGAAAATATGACAGAGAGAATTTTCTTGTAGAAGCCTATTTATGATGCAGTCTCCTAATCTTCCCATATTCTTAGTCCTGGACTGATCTTAGTTTTCAGAAGATGACCAAAACGTAAACGATTGGGTGTCCCACTCATTACAGAATTGCACCCAAATGAGTAAATTGAACACGTATGCGGACACGTAAACCATTGTATTGCTGATATAATTCGCAGACGTACAAACTCGCGGAAGCGCAGTTTTTTATAATCATATTCGCTCTTTTTAACGGTCACAAGTCAGTGCGCGACACTGCCTGATTTGGTCCAGAGCACAAATGCTGCACCGAATGCATTGGTAAGTCGACTCGGTTATGTATTAAAATTATGCAATAACAGTAAAATTTGCCTCGCGCAAAATTTAATAATGCATTCTAAAAATGCTGTTGTGCTTTTTGTCACGTTTTTTCCTATTTAATTGGATGCTTTTCCAATTTGTTTTTGCATATTTTCGCCGTTTTCCCCCGCGTACCGGTGCATGAAAGCCTGTTAAGTGAAAATGTGTTCGGCAAAAATGAATCGAATTGTGTCTTTTTCACGATAAATGAATATGAAGCCCTACTAGGTTTAATCAATTGCTGAATTTAACTAATATTAAAATTCAAAATTTGCAACGTGGACCAGTCTTGTCCTATATTTTCTTAGCAACAAAATCTTTTCATGAATTTGTTTAGAAGCAAATTATGAAAATTAATATTTAAGTTATGCCTAAATGCTGTATTGGCATCTTTTTTAATAATATCAATTTCGAATGGTTTAGTTTTTCGTTATTCTTGCAATGAAAGCTAAAAATTTTTGGCTGGCCCAACAGAGATTATGAGCATACTTGTGATTCAAGTAAATCGAAATTACGCATTATATCATTTTGCACAAGCTATACTTGTTACGTCTCTGGACAGTAGATGTGAGGATACATATTTAAAATCGGAACGTTTTGGATAATTTATTCCGGATGATTTAAATAATGGCTTTCAACGATCATTAATCTGAAAAATCAAAAACCGATAGGTATATGACATACGATCACGAGTCGAACTTTATTATTTTGCTGCCTTTAGGGATAATCAGATCGGATTTCCTGTTGTAAAAACGTTCATTGCATTTAATTGAACCGGTGCATTTACTTTTTCAGTGAAATTATTATGCTTATTTTTATTTCAAATTGTTTTATAGGATGGTATAATTAATTAAATGGCGATAGTGTTAGTAATAGTTATTTAATACCTATCACATTAAGGATTCCGTTTTTTTTTTTTCGTAAAAACTTGTTCCGATCGAGTGAAGAGGAAGAGTAGTGTCATTAATCCCGCCTTTCCCAGGGTTCTCTCGATTTATTTCAGTGAATCCCATTTTAAATTGTAATGTTTGCTACAGGAAAAGGATATAACTCTAAAAAAAGAGCGTCGTAATGCATAATATTACTTTGTAAATAGGATCGATGATAATTATAAAATATATCCAATATACATAAAAACGCACTCTACACTATGCGACACGGAGAAGTTCTTTAACCACTTGACATTGCTGATACATACAGGGTTTTCGAAGGAATGGCATATTACAAATATTTCCGAAACCCTGAATATTTTCGAAAAAAATCGAGCTTGTCGATTTTTATTTACTATAAATAGATAATATATAGGGCAACTCATGAAGGAGATATGACGCCAGTTTTCGTATTTTAAATGGCAACCTCCAAAATTCGAGATCGATTTGATGTTAAATAATATTTATTAATATAGTATACAGATCATACACACAATAAAATTAGTTGTTTTATTTCAAAGTATCGATACTCGGGTAACGCAAGTATCAAAACGTAAGTCTCGATACCTACTGCAAAATATCGATAATTAAGTATCGATACTTAGTCCTTCCAGAAATATGCAACAAAATCACTATCTGAAAAGGGCTTGGCAAATTGCGCATCTGCAGTAAGAATGGTATGTTTATACAGGCGAATTGGCTAAAAGAGTGTAATAGTTAACCGTCAATTTATTTTCACGTGTAAATAGCTGTATTTAAATTCAACACTTATAACGTTTTTCTTTGTGTTCTCTTATTATTAACTTTCCATTTAGTGTATTTTGGGGTAAATGAAGGATTTTTCAGTCAAGATGTGTTTTTTCGCTCATGGAAAACGATTTTTTGTTTATTTTTAAGTTTCTTTTGAATAAAGACATTCTGATTGTTCCTTTTGCGTTTAAATAGTCCTTAGATGAACACGTGAGGCCATAAAAAAGAGAGAAAACTGACAAAAAATGGTGAATATGCTTAGAAATTGAGGTTTGACACACCCCACATATGTACTGATGAAGAAAAATTTGACGTATGTGACGCAGGGTTACCCAGCAAAATTATCGTCACTGGTCCCAACTACGGGTTCGCGAGACCGAGACCGAGACCGAGACCTGGCAAGTCTCGGTCTTGGTCTCGAAGAAAAAATTTAGTCTCGGTCTCGGTCTCGGGTCTCGAAGCTCGAGACCGATACCGAGACTACCTTGGTCTCGGTCTCGGTCTCGGTCTTGTCTCGGTTTGGTCTCGGTCTCGGTTTGAGCAAATAAAAAGTAATTAAATAATTTACTGTTTTATTTCGTTAATAACACAAACGTTACCTCGGAATGTTAAGTTAAATGAAACATCTAATAAATGTCTCTTCTGTATCAGCTCTTGGTGTAGATGTGATATTAGGGATACACTTCTTAAATAATTTTACATTATTTGTTTGCAACAGTTGTTTGGATAATAATAGTTAACTTAAATAGGTACCTAATAATATTTTAATATATTTCATGTTAGTTTCTAAATTGTTGTTTTGATATAAAAATGCTTACCTCTAATGTAGGTAGTGATGGGGATTTTTAAGTTTTTATGTGTAAAAACTAGGTACTGATTTATGTCAATTTTATTGTCAAAGTCAACGCTTTTTCTTCTTATTTTTTACATTTCTTATCAGTTGTATCGTAGCCATACAAAGTGATGTCATTTTCAAACATTCCGTATTAAATGGAAATATTTATTTTGAAAACTCTTAAAATTTAACGGTATACAGGGTGTCGCGAAATTAGTGGACGAAACATCAACCATGTATTTATCGGTCAAAAATAAGTAAAATTTTTCTTATAAATATATATCCGGAAAGGAGCTAGAGCCTTTTAAAAATGGGCCCCCGAATATGGTTTTCTTTAATTATTTCCGAAACGGTGTAAAATAGAGTTTTAAAATTTTGGGCAACTTTAATATTCTGAATTTAAAAATGGAATTAAAAATAAAAATTTTTAGTCAGGTGCGAACATTTTAGGGGGTGAATCTAAAAATTCACTTTTTTTTTGGCTAACTTTTTATACATTTTTTCTTCAAATTTTGAAAATTTGAATTTTTTTTCGCAAAAAAAGTGCCCGTAGTTTGCTTTGCTAGGACGCAGCGTTTTTGAGAAAAACGGATTTTAAAGTATACTGACTGCCAAAAACGGGTGTAAAATGAAGGTGATAATTTTTGATATTCCCCAAAAATTCCTTTTGACGTTACAAAACTTCATATTATTATAAAATAGTAGAAACACCTGTTCCAGAAAAAAGTTTAAAAAAATTTTTTTTTATACATTTATAATCCGTTTTTCTCAAAACCCTGCATCCTAATCATACGAAATAAGAGGCACTTTTTTACCAAAAAAAATTCAAAACAAGAAAATAAAAAAATATCCCACAAAAAAATGACGTTATTTTTCTATATTCATTCCCAAAATGTTAAGCACCTGACCTGACTAAAATTTTCTATTTCTTATTCCATTTCCGAATTCTAAATATTAGTATACTTAGGGGAATTCCAAAATTTTAAAACTCTATTTTACACAATTTTGGAATTAATTAGAAAAAAAACATCTTTAGGTGCCCACTTTTAAGAGGCCCTAGCTCCCGCAGGGGGCGTTTCCCGATATATGTTTATAGAAAAAATTTAAGATATTTTTGACCACTAACTACAGGTCTAATGCTTCGTCCACTAATTTTGTGACACTCTGTATAGGTATACGGTACATACTGCATAAGTGGATATGGTCAAAGGTGGCCATTCATCTTTTAATATACGAATCTGACACGGTTGTACCAGAAGCAGATATCCAGTTGTTTTAATGGATACGCGATGTTTTATTACCTTGTAGATATTACGAAAAATGTTAAAACTCATAGCTGTTTATTGCTTGGAAATGGCTCAAAATAAGTTATCTACATAATTGCATATTATGTACATAACAGTATAACCTTTCTTCTAGAATCTTAAAAAGAAACAGCTCAATTTAAAATAAACTAGCGTTATACCCGGATTTGCACGATTTTTCAATTTTTGGTTGATTGGACCCCGTTGGCATAAATTGCCAATAACATACATAAAAAATTTATTTTTTCAGAAAAATAAGTTTTGAAAATTCAACAAATAAAAATATTTTTCGAGACCGAGACCGAGAGTCTCGTTACCTTGGTCTCGGTCTTGGTCTCGGTCTCGATAGGTAAATCTCGGTCTCGGTCTCCATTCTAACTTCCAGGTCTCGGTCTCGGTCTCGTTTTCGAGACCGAGACCGAGACCAAACCGAGACCGAGACCATAGTCCCAACAAATTCTCATTAGAAAGTAAGAAATACTCAGTTTCCACAAAAGAGCATGTTCAATAGTAGAATTTTAGGACCATACTTTTTCGAAGGAAACCTAAATGCTGGTACATATTTGGATTTTTTATCTTTGGATTTCATTTCTGCTCTGGTAACTGTCTTTCCAGATCACGATAATCCTGATATTCCACAGCGCCAAATATGGATCCAGCAAATACGGTGCTTGGAAGAAGAGTATGTCAATATCTTAGTGATGTATTTCCAAACAAGGGGATAGGGAGAACGGGAGAAGGTAATGCTGTAGAATGGCCACCTAGGTTTTATGATCTAAGTTGTGAAGCGCTTCGGTTCGGTTCAGCTTGCATCGGTATCAGATGGTTAATTTGAATCATTAGTTATATTATCCAATGGATATTTTTCCACCACCCTTTGGATTAACGTGGTAAAGGGCCTACAGTGCTTGCTACAGTGGAGAAACCGCAAACCAGGGGTCTATTGCGTATATATCAGTACTGGTTGCCGGCTGCCTTCGAAACTCTCTTAATATTAGCAGGATAGGAGTCAGAAAAACAAACAATTTCAAAAACCTAATACAGCATCTCTATTGCCAACTTGAAATACAAATCATGGAAACCTATGCTAACCTAGAGTAACCAGAGTATTATCATGAATGCCCTTATGAGACTGATGCTAATTTAAAGTACCAAAACTTAACTAAAGTATTACGAGAGTAGTATCATGACTGCCCGTATGATCTTAAATTAACCTTGACTAAAGAATAACCAAATAAAGTATTACCAGTGGAGGGGGGGTATGCGTAAAGTAACGTTAAGAAATATGAATATAGAATACGACTAACGGCGCGGTTTCAAATGGTAAGAAACGGTATTGCAACATTGATTACGGTCTACGTGAGTCGAAGGTCCAGGATCTCGCCTTCCAAACGTTCCACCAACGGTACAAAATCCCCCTCCTGACAATGTACTGACAGTTATGGATACACGTGACCTGATGCGTAGAGGGTTTACGGAAACTTGGAGCGATGGCGGTAAGGATTAAACGATAACGGTATTATAGGATGATAACGGTACAAAGGATACGGTGGTGCTACAATAGTAAATGACCTGACTATGCTTCTTGCACGAATGAAATGCAAATCCCGTAATGTGCGTGCGCGAATACGTCACTGCTTTCCGGTCGTACTTCGCTACTACGATTTTACGCCTTCGTATTCGGAACGGAGGAATGGTCACGGCCGTGACAGTAAATCGCTGTCACGCCACACCTCTACCTTAAAGCCACGGTCACAAAATATAAATCAGGGGAGGGCAACGTTGCCAATTTTCAGTTCTCATTACTTTTAATTTAAAAGAGTATTATTATCTTCACGAATGGCCCTCCTCTCGCTTCGCTCGCTCCGGGGCGCATTTAAATGAAATTAACCAAAACTAACTCAAATTAAAAAAAGAAACAAACATAACCTTAAAAAAAGTCTTGCCACCGACCGGAATCGAACATCGAAGCCGAGCCGCCGTTGCTGAAACCTAAAAACGGATACTTCCATCCGTTTAGCAAACGTTGCCGAGAATTGGCAACGGTGCGCTCCCTTCCAGCCATAGAACTAATTTATGTTTTGTGACCGTAGCGGTTTAAGGTTAAATGGTGGATGCTGGCGTTCAGTCAGCGCGATGCGGCCAGTTTTCGTTAACTCGGCGCGAAGTGGGGATCGCGTCACGGCCAGTCGGCGTTCTACCGGTACCGCGCGAGAACTGGGGAAAATGCAAAAACCGTTTTCCGGGATTTTCGCAACGGAATACTTTATAAACCTGGATTAAGCGTATCTAAGTTAGATTCTACGAAAAAAGAATGGCGTCAATAGCCCGTAGAATAAGAAAGCTAAAAACCTAGAGTGCATACCATGCTCAAAAAATATAGTAACTTCTTTACAAAGTCCCTGTGGATATATCTAAGAGAAAATGTGAATAAAATATTTTAAAGAGGATTCTGTCAAATCGTAAAAGTGGTTACCTCGAACATTTGCTGCTACAAAATATTATTTAATTAGAATTGACTTTTTTCTTGCACTGCATGTATTAATAAATATTATTTACCATCATATCGATCTAGAATCTTGAGTGAAATCCTCTGGATGTACTAAACTTATATATAACCCGAACCTTAACCTGGCGATCAACTTCGGTCAGGGTGAAAGATCATTTCCGGCTTGAGTCCCCCAAATCTAAAACTCTACCCTATAGTGGTCATATGTTCACATGAAATTCCTCGGTCCTCCTGACTGAAACTGAAGAAACATGCGCATTATAGTGACCGGGTAAAGTGTAAATTCATTAAGTCTTTGACAAAAATAGACATTGGTATTGTTTTTACCAAAGTGTCTTCCTTATCGTCTTCTCACCTGGCGTAGATCAATTCTACACTCGCGGACCAAAGCCTGACCCACGCCATACAGTAATGTACATGTAATGGCCCCTAATTGATTTCATATCTCTATGTTGTGAGTCATTCTTTGCCTCGTCGGGCTTGCGTGTCTTGTAAGATCATCTTTCCATCTCATTTGTGGTCTTCTTACTGGTATACGGGCACCATCTTCGTATTTGATTATTCCATGTCTGGTCTTGTATACGTTCATTATGGCCCGCCCATTTTCATTTTAGACTTGCTGCACGATCAATGTTCTGCTTCGTTTCCACTCATTCCGCTTTTTAAGTTGAAGAGATATCTCTGGGCTGCATAGGTGAGAACCGGCAAGGTGCAGGCATTTTGGAACTTTGGTTCTCATGTGGAAAGCAACCTTTTGGATTTTTAGAATAAATAACAGCTTAATTAATTCGCATTCGTATTAATATTGAGATTTCAATGATTTGGTTATATTTTCTTGTTTTTATACTCTGATTCGGGTATATATAGTCATCCATTTGTTCTAGTTTCGTTGTGTGTAATGGTGTTTCGAAGTAATCAAATGTATTGGATATGACTTTTGTCTTATCTAGACTAATTTTATGACCTCTTTGGATTGACTTTGCTGGGAGGTCGGTTAGCGTGCTTAGTTCCTTCCAATAGACGAAGGGAGTTTATATTCCTTGGTTTTTTTTCTATTAAACCCTTCAGTGTGTACAGATGATCGCATGTATTATGTCTTTTAGCCTCTTTGTTCTAGGCTTGATATAATCTGTGGGAAAATAGTGAGATGGATCTATAGTTGGTCAATTTTTTTGGATCTCCTTTCTTATATATTAATAGTGGTTGGGTATTATTCCACTTCCACAGGTATTTTGCCTTCGATGAAACACTTAGAAAACAAGATTTTCCGGTAGCTTAAACCTTTGCTTCCTCCTTCCTTAGAAAGCTTTGCCAATATCTCATCACCTTCTGCGGCTTTGTGTCGCTTGGTTTCCCTTATTGCCCTTTCTACCTCCTCGTTAGTGATATCTTCAGAGCTAATATTTGTCACTCTTCTTGATAAATTTAGTGATTTTTGTGGTGAAGTTTTTTGCGTGCTGTATAGATTTTCAGTATTTTTCAGTTATTCTAATTAATTCCAACGTAACCCTTCTCTATTCATCTTGATCTATCACCATGTTCTTCTTACCTAGGTTCATGTTTATTTCCTTATAGTAGCTCCAAAATACTGCCTTTTAATTAAAAATATCAATTTCTTATAATGCTTGATAACTTCAAATAGTAACATTTATTTTTACCATCTATCATTTTAGTGACCTATAAATTCGCACTTAATAACGATCAGTTGCCTCGCGTTTCTAATGTTTTTCATTAATAAATGTTAAAAAATGGACATGTACTCAAAGTAAACATTATCTGTAAACGATATAAATGGCGGCGAGTAACCTTCAAGCACAGAAAGTGTATCATCAATCAACTTTCGGGAAAGGTCAATCAATAAAGTGTATTTGTTTAGTTCCCGCAAAAATTGTGAGTCATTGGCCACAGATCCTAGGTCTTTTCATCCAGTGGTGGAGTAATGTGCTACGACAGTAAATATAGATTATGGAATTTAAAAGTTAGACAAATAATATATTTTAATGGAAATAGGCATAAAATATATGATTTTGAAATTGTAAATTTTGCTGCAATAAATGAATAAATTTAATTATTTCAACTTGATTTTGAATTAATTTCAATCATAACACGTTTGAGAAAAATAGAGACTATAACTTTTTAGATGCTCTGATCGCATATTATTGCAACAGTTGCAGTGGTCAGGACTTCATCAAGGCCTTTGATAGATTATACCCAAAAAGGTCTATCCAAGACAGTTACTAATTTCAATATTTTTCTGGGCGAATATAAACTGTTCTTATCCTAACAATAGTCTGGTGTCTTTGATATTCCTTAACAGCCTTATCTTGTACTACTGCTATTTATTGTATTCAACAATGACCTCACTGTTTCTGTCTCGTTTGTGAATCAGCAAAAATGCAATTATATGGCCATAGGATTGCAGGAGGACATATTGAATTTCTAACATTAGTGAAGGGATCTTGAATGGGATGTACTTCAAGGATGAGAAGTGTAAATACTATCTTCTGGTGTTCCTGGTGGGCCTGATGTTATTTATTTTTGTTTCTGGGGCACTTATTAATGTGTAAATGTGCTCATAAATCGAAATTTATATGCAAAATATAAGATGTGTATTTTATGGCAAACGGAAAAAATCAGTCAATAATAAAACCTGAATGTTTGGCTAAAATATATATGTCCCCAATGTGCTAATGGAAAATAATAATCCATTATTCTAAAAACGATAAAATAGCAAAAAAGACAAATATCAAAACCTCCATTAAAATTTTTCCGATGCTTTATAAATCGATTTTTGTCATTATCACAATGTTTGTTGACTGAACTGGTAATATTTTACATAGTCTTCATAAAGCTGCTTTATTGTAGGCTCTTGAGAAATTTGATTAAAATGTTTTAGAGTTACCTATATCCTCAGGCATGCTCTGACACATCTTCAATCTGCAAGACCATGTCTTTTAAATTATCCCTACTTCGAAAAGCAAATCGTCCCTCATTTTTTTTCTGATAAACAACACGTTCATCAATGGAAAAACTCCTGGAAATGAAATATGAAAACTGATAAAACACACTTCCAGTGGTCTCTAAAAGGCGCACCTGCAAAATTATTCGACCGCTGGGCAAAAATTATATCCACGCAAGGTGTCTCCTTGACCCAACGCGATCACGTCAGATGGCATAAAAGAATAAAATATGTGACAGTATGCACAATAGCCCAGCCTTCCAGACACCCTCTCAACATGATCCAGACACACTATCAACATGAACATTCAATTGTAACCTCCAAACGGCTCTAATCTTCCTCTCTCCCAGTTTTCTAGTTGTCTTAACACTGAATAAAAACTTGTTCAACTGAACCCATGCGTCTGCTTCCGACTGTGCCTCTCTGATCTTCACTTTAACATCCTCAAGTCGAGTATCACAATACATGGTGTAACATTACACAGTAAAGATCGTTTGAACAGCAGTGTCATCGCTTAAAGAAAAATCATTTAATTATGTATTTTCAAAATAGAAACGTTCTTAGGAGTGATCCTTGCGGGATCAATTGGCGACAAACCCCCATCATTATTGACATCGATTGGTGTAGGAATGGGCGCTATTGTAAAATTTCAGCTTCCGCGGTAAGATATCAGAAGAAAGACAATACTAACCCAACGCGATTACGTCAGATGGCATAAAAGTATAAAATATGTAACAGTATGCAAGACACAGCTCAGGTCTCCGACACACTCTCAACATGCGACTCTACTCTTCATCTCTCCCAGTTTTCTAGTTGTATTCACATTGAATAAAAACTTGTCCAACTGAACCCATATTTCTGCTTCCGACTGTGCCTCTCTGATCTCCACTTTAACATCCTCAAGTCGAGTATCACATGGTCTAACATTACACAGTAAGGAGAGTATGAACAGCAGTGTCATCGCTTGAAGAAATATAATTTTATTATTATGTATTTTAAAAATGGAAACGTTCCTATAGAGGTGATCCTTGATGCTCCTGATTGCTCACCTCCCTTCGATGACGACACACCCACCAAAATTTCAGCTTGCGCAGTAAGATATCAGAAGACGTGCATCTGCCCGCCCGAAAACCAAACTGACTATCCCAAAAAAAATTATTCTCAAAATAACTAGGCATCTGCTTGATCATACATTTCTCCACTACATTTGACAGATTTGTTAGAAGTGATTTTGGGCAATAGTTCAGACTTCAGCTTCATCACCTATGGTCATAGGTCACCAAAGACTTTACCAGGAATTCATATTGATTACGTAGGGTAGCTCAACGCTAAGACGTGCTAATAGAATATTTGATATTCTCAGGGTTTTGATCTTACACCACTGCTATTTAATTCATTTGCAAATGAAAAACCCCAGAGTTTCTGTCTGGTTAAGTCATGTTCAAATATGTCCAAATATATGTAGTGATAGGTCGAGAACTCGGTCGAGAAAGATTGTATCAGGAAGGAATATTGAGTACCTAGGATTGGGCGAAGGAATCTTCAATGGAAAATAGTTTAACATCGGAAATTTTTGGAGAAACTCAACATGATTCACGTTGCTTTCGTGTTGGAATGTTGGAAGAATTTAAAAATGAGTCCATGTTTCTGCTTTCAACTGTGTCTACCTGATCTCCACTTTGGTATCCTCAAGCCGAGTACTACATAGTGTAACAGCAAGGGCAATGCCAGCGCTTAAAGGGATATAATTTAACCACGTATTTGCAGGAAAGGAAAAGTCCCTAGGAATGGTTCTTGAGGGCTCCATATGCTAACCTCTCTTCGATGACGACACATCATTCATTATCACTATTTGATGTAGGCTATTCACGTAGAAATTTTTGTTTATGTAAAAAGGAGATTATAGAAAGAAACAATTCTAAAAATCCTCAATAGGGTTCAATCTAGAATCCCAAGAGACTTGTCCTTGCCTGCACGAAAGCCATACGAAGAAATGCCTTTAGTATCAAAATAATTAGCCATCCGCTTGACCATACATTTTTTCCACTACATTTCATAGAATTATTAAAAGTGGTATTGACCAAAGTCTTAAAACATTCTTCACGTCCTATGGTCATAGGTCACCAAACATTTTATCAGAAATTCATATTAAGCATGTAGGGTTAGTAAAATGATCTAGAATGGGATATAGGTTAACGCTAGGATGTGCAAATAGAATATATGGCATTCCCAGGTGTTTGATCTTACACCACTTCTAATTAATTTACTCGCAAACGATAATCCTCAAACTCAGAGTTTCTGTCTAGTTAAGTCATGTGCAAATGTTCTCATGATATTGAAATTTATGTGGTCATAGCATAGCTCATGAAAGGTAGTAGCAGGAAGATCTATTGAGTGTCTAGGATTAGGTGGAGGAATCTAGGATCGGATATACTTAACATTGGAAAGTTCTGGAGAAACTCAACATAATTCACGGTATTTCTTGTTGGAATGTTGGAAGAAAGAAAAAATGCTTTTGATGAAGGATGCATATATTCACACCTTCACAACCAACCTATTTATACCTAGGCAAAGTACGGCGCGGCGGGCGTCTACAGCTCCCATATTTTGATTATAAATTTCGATGTGTTGTGAGAAAATGAACTTATTTTCCTCCACACAAATATCTTGACTTCAGACATCCCTGCCGTGTGGTTGGTAGATGTCATGCTACAAAGTTCTATAGGTAAAATTATCCATATCTTATATACATATAGATACGAAGGGGTTAATCAAGGACTTAAAAATGTTATGCCTGGTCGCAAAATTCATTTTTCTGCTTCTAAATATTAATGATTAGTCCATGAGAAATTGAAGTGCTTTTATCTACAACCATTTAGTAACAGACGCATAATACCTATGATAGTAAAAGAATTATTAGTATGCCTAATACAACAAGTGTAATTATGAGTTCGTAATAGGGAATTGGAGAGCCACAACTATGGAAACGACAAATGTCAACATAGGTGTATGCCGAGATGTGTGCTGACCTCTCTGTTGACGTAAATGTTAAAAATTTCCTTTTCTAGTTAATTATTGTGCTTTTTTAAGGATGGTTGTAGATAAAATATGGGGCTTGATTCACGTATAATTAACCATAATACACTCTGATGATTATGGCCTACATTATACGCTCGTTAAATAATATACTTATTATTCATTAGGTGACTGTTATAGAAAAAATACTGTATGCAACTCACATTTAAGAGCGAATAAGACACTCGCAGTCATTACGACACTAGCCCGTGTTTTAATAGCTATGATTAAAGTTCATTACTTAATATAGGTACTATTTTGGGGTGTAGTTTCTTCCTTCAAATTAGGAATCCCAGTAGAAAATAGAGAATATCAAACGCTCAGGCCCTTATTACTTATTGAAAATACGCGTGATATAGTCGATAAAATCGTCATAAATAAGCTTGTAATTAACTTGATTAATAGTGCTGTAATTTTAAATATCATTAATTTCCACGTTCGTGCAAGAACATTAAAAGAAGTAGGTATTTATAGTAGTTAATGGATATTTGATGGAGGATGACTTATCCTCAATTAAAAAAATTTAATTGTGGCAAACGAATACATTAGTGCGACATTTGAAATATTTCTATGGCTTTTGATAGATTGGTACTTAAGTTTCTAGCTAATACACATCCTATCTGTGGAGTGGCTGAGGCCATTCTATAAATGAAGTTTTTCGTACTCTGCGCTACGAACGCAAAATATTCAATACGACTAAGTGTTTTCGGAAGTGGTCGTCAAGGTACTCATCTTGCACCACTGCCATTAGTTTCTGGAATCAGCGGAAGAAAAATACATTTACAAAATAAAGAAATTGACATGCGCAACGAAAATGTATTTCATTTTTTAGTCAGCTTGTTGATTCTATAAAAAAATGAAACGTTACATCTCTCAAATTTTGGCGCAAATCAGAAAAGAAATTTATATTTGCTTGGAATTTCAAGACTTGTTATTATATTTACCCGTGCGGCTACAAATTAATAGTTTTAATGACTTTTAATTACACATAGTCTTCTAAGAATTGCCTATCCTTTTGCAAACCAATATCTTCAACGTATATCACTGAAATACATTAAAGGACGCCATTGGTCCAGTTCTCTCCAAATAATTAATGTTCATTTCGGGGAATGAACGTTAGCTTCTGTAGGAAGTATTTTTATTATTAAATATGAATTTTTGTTGCCTGAAAGAGGTGATTTTGTTCAAAGAATTTCATACATATTTTTACCAGTCATAAGATTCTCGGGATTATGGATTAGACACAAAACATTTTAATAATCAATTTTCCTACGATGCGCGATAGGGTTTTTCTTTAATTATATTTTCTTTTGCTTTTGTAAAACCCTTAAAAGAAAATACCCCGCGACTAACTGTTAATTCCCTTTGTCAAATGTTTTTGGGAGGTCACTGAAGATTACTGTATTAATTTTTATTTGTAGTAATAATCTCATATGCTATCGTAACATAAAAATAAATAAATACCAGTATACCATTGTTTCTGGTTATTTGTATGCTTCAATAAACTCACCCAAACTAATTAGGTAGAGTTGTGCAACAATTTATCAATAAAATTCACTGCTCTTTTATTAGGTCTTTTTTATGTTCGTGCCTTATGTAACAATGTCATTTTATGTCACTAAAATGTTCCAACGTTCGTAAAGGTATGCTTTCCGTACTTCCTTTTTCAATTTCTGTCTGTCTCGTTTCGCATTAATAACCACTTTTGTCGTTAGTACTTAGTAGTTCATGGTCACTCACGTATATGGCTATGTTCTTCACTATATATCTGTTATGATGAAATCAATAAGAATAAGTCCTGGCATAAGGATTTCTCGATCTCCATTTTTTCTTTATATTTTTCCTAGGCTGTATTTACTGCTTTCAGCTGCTGTTTCCTGAAAAATTGCCTTCGATACATTATATTCCGAATTTCCATTTCATTAGGTCGCATCTTTTTGATGTCCTCTAACTTATTTTCTTTTAATTCTTGCCTTGCAACGACATCTATCTCTTTGACCTCTTCATCTGCATGTGCACTTGTTGATGAGATTATTTTAACTATTTTTAGTTTCCGTCTTCTGGAAATATAGAGTATAATACTATAAAATAGTAAGTTTCCGGAACTGATTTTGTTCTTCCATCAGTATCAGAAGGGGTGGCCCCTAGCGGGCCATGCACTTAGGCCACCCATTGGGCCCGTTGTGTCCCCAGCCCGCATCTCCTTCAGACTGACACGACGCCGACGAACTGATTCTGGCTCAATCGGCGTCGCGCCAAAGTCTTGTCCACACAAAAGCGAGGCATTCCGCACGTAAATGGTATGGGGTCTCATCGTCCTCCATGCACGAACTACACTCCTCCTCCTCTGCAATTCTCAGCAGAGTCAGGTGCCGGCTAAGCCTACAGTGCAGAATCCTACCTGGGCCATGCACTCCTTCCTAGGTAGACACAACAACCCCTAGGCCAAACTCGTCGCGGGCCCATGTATCATGAGCCTCATCTGTGTCATCCCCGGAGCCGTCCGCAATACCTCTTCGGCCCGATCCCCCGTCCAGGCCTCCAAAGCTCTTTCACGAACACTCTGGGCGATCCCTACACAGATCAGGCCCTAAGTATCTATGTGCCGAGCCTTCTCTAGCTAAGGCGTCAGCGGCCTCGTTTCCCAGTACACCCGAGTATCCCGATACCCAGACCAGCGTAACCTTTTCATGCTTTCAGCTTAATCAGCCAGCTCCTAAACTCTCTCACCAACGAGGAGCGCGTGTGGACCGACTTGAGCGCCATGAGTGTGGCCTGCTGTCGATGCAAAAGAAAATTCTCCCGCCACCAACATTGAGGCTTACAACTCCCAGACCCCCATCATGATCGCAAAAATGTCCGCTTGGAAAACCGTAGTGTGCTTGCCCAGTGGGGTAAATAATTCCCGCCCGAAGGCCTCACAGTACGCACCAGCTCCAGACAGTGTTCCCATTCTGAACCCGTCTGTAAACTAGACTAATCCATCCCAGGATCCATCCAATCTTCCTTCTTAGGGAAGAGGAAGTTTAGCCCCTGGTGGAGTCCTATCTTCCATACGATAACCTATTATTTGCAAGTTCCTCGTCAAATGGCAAAATTCTATCTTCCGTTCTTAAGCTTCTTCTCTTTCCGAAGATAAATCCTAAAGGAAGGCGAGCTAGCAGTCAATTGGTACATTCCAGAAAGCAAATGCAGCCTTTTCAAACTTATTTCATGAGAAATCGATGAATTCCACTTGTAGTTTAAATAAAGCTCAGGTTAACGTTGAACCGTGCGTCCCTCTGGTAACTTCAACCGTGTTTTCTTGAGAATTTTCATCTTATATAGGAAATGGTATGTATTTGAACACCTTACAAATTTTATATGAATAAAAAATTATATATGACATAATGGAACTTGTAGATAATGATATTTTCAATATTCTGAAATAACATATAAACATTAATATTTCTAACTCGACCGAAACCGGATAAGCAAAATTGCCATCATCACTTAAATATGTTATTAGCTTCCTATATTATTCATACTGCAATTTCGTAGGAAAACGCTGTCAGCCCACAGACTATGAAGCGACTGACATAGATACCCTACAGCCAATCACAGTTTACAGATTAATAATTCTGCCTCGATTTATGATTTCTGCAGTTATCGATTTGTTCTTGCATGGCCTGTAAACAGGAAGTTAAACAGATAAATCGATATCATCGTTATTAATAATACTTTCCGACTTTCCGTTCACTGAGACTGAAATTATTGGTTGCATGACATTTTATATCTTGTATCGGGAATCACACAATAAAGACATAGATATTGCCATTCGAAATAACGTAATTGCATACCGTAGAAATCAAGTACCTATACATATTTTATAAGCACGTTAAGTTATAAATCGATTACAGAAATGCTAGAAAATAATATCGTTAGTTTCGGCTCTTAGAAAGAGCGGTGATAGGCTGGGACCGAAACCGTTGATAGACACGTTACAATACCCCCGATAACGTGCTGGTATCGATACTTTTTTTATTCGATATCTCAAAGTCGATACTGAAGACTGACTGCAGTATCGATACTTATACCTTGATATTGCCATCATGCTCCGGAACCTGGAACATACAATCTTAAATTTTTGAAAATATCATTCGGTTGCGCTCTTTAATTAATGAAGGACGGATTTTGCAATTTTGCTGTTATTTTTATAGTAAGTTTTTCTTTATGGAAAATATGTCACCAGAGTTTTCCTAATACGTATGGGATTTGATTAATGTAAGTTTTTCGTGTCTTTCTCTGCAATAACTGCGGATATCAAATCAGGTGAGAACCACCTAGGGAACTCTTCAGATGAGTACTTTTTAAGAGGTACAAAGTTCAAAGTACAGCAAGACGTAGTTCAAAATGTAGTCATTCCAACATAATCAGCCGATTTAAAATCACGATAAAAACCGTCAGAAATTAGGTCAGCTGCATTATCTAATGAACTCATCACTATGTCCATACACAAGGTAGTGTGATAATCGTCTGGGGGAACAATAGCGTCATCCGGATGTAGAACTTCCGGTCCAGCAACACTACTCAGTACCAAGTCCAGTATGGCCATGTCATTTGGGCTATAGATTATGTAAGGAAAAAAATGTTCGAAACTGCCTCGTTCGAAAGCACCCCTCCGGTAGTGTCCTAGTCTCCGGCTAGGACACTGCCGTAGACCCTCAGATTATCATTGGTCCAAACACAATGCGGCAGATTAAAATCACCAAAGAGCCAAATTTGGGCACTGGGCAACTCTGAAGGTAGTATTTCCAAGTTCCCCCCAAACAGCTCAACCAGAGATCTGGGGGAAAGGTGCACCTAGCCAACCAGAATTTGATTGCCACTTCTCACAACGACAAGGATCTGCTCTATTTCATCTGAGGAGTCCAGTTGGTTACTTCAAAACCCCTTTCGAACTGTTAGACAATATATTCGGGCATAAAATCTGTCACTTAGCCAGGTTTCGGTGAAAAGTATATCATCGAAATAAACAGGGATATTCTCCGAAATATATCTTAGCTTTCTTTGCAAGCGACGAATTTTTTTGCAATATAAAGAATATGTTGTATGTCTCTGGAGTTAGGCTTTTGCGAAGATTTTGGGAACTCCCTTGTTACTCAACATAAACATTATCACTCTGTGCCTTTCCCTGATCAAACTTCAACCCCACCCGTCTGTCTATTTGACGCTGACTCGTGGTAAGGTCAGCACTGTCAGCAGCCACATAATACGTATCCAGTGAGAAAACTTTTAGTTATTTTCTCTCTGACATATCCCCATGCCCTCGAATGAAAATGGCACGTTGGCTTTGACATAACATGGCAATAATTGACAACAACTATGACAGTTCGGTGTTTCGTAGTCGTTTCAGAGTTCACCTCAGGGCATCGAATATACCGAGTCATTGAAACAGCCCCGACGTAAAAAGAAGCACGGTGTAATAGGGCTGTAAACTTATCGATTTTCATGCGATGGGAACAATCGGGCATCTAAGGAATAAGATACATCCCTATTTTTTTGGACTACACATTCTCTTTCCACGTGAGGGCTGTTCCAATTACTCGAGAATTCACGCTCTGGATGTCAAAAAAGTACACTATTATTTTTATAATAAACTGTCATAGATGATTTTTTTATATATTTTTTTGATTTTCTTTATTTTTTTCCCTCTATATTTTACGCATTAGGTCTAAACTTAATCGTCTTAATTTATATAGTCGCGACCTTTATATTTCCTCTTTCATTACTTCAGAAAAAAATCATGATCATACTTCATACGGTTCAGCGATGCTTCTTGATATCGATACTCGATACGAGTATTAGTATCGATATTTTTTATTTTCGTATGAGTATATCGATACTACAGTGGTATCGTGACGTCTCTAACCGTTGACAGTGACGATGTTTGCTTCGTACTAGATTGCACGGTACCTGATCAACCAGTACCATACAGGAGCCCCAAATTGTACTATGCCAAAACCAACATCGCAATAACGCCTGTAACCAGATGATTCGTGAGGTAAGGGCGTCACTGGTCACTAGTGACTTGATACTTGACACAAGTTCAAAAGAAAGTCCATAGCTAGAAAATGAAGAGTTGTATGCTATCAGGTCCAGAGCTAAATTAAAAAAATTAGGAAAAAACTGCTGTACTAATCCGAATTATGTGTCATATGAAAGCTTTAATGTTCAATTTTTTCTTGGTTCTAAATTTCTATAACATATTTTTATAAACAAAACAGGTTTAGAAAAAGTATTTTATCGGCCTTTAACTCGGTATTATGAACTTATCAAATCTTCATAGCAGGAAAGAAGTCGTGGTTCTTGTGTTACCCCTTTCGTAAAAACAGATTATGATATTTGTTT
>MU181936.1:612238-653580 GCA_016904865.1 Pissodes strobi | reverse complement strand
TTCAAGTTCAAACTTGCGACAGGGTGATATTTAATTAATGATTTTAATTAGTTCACACATTCCCCCTCCCTGATAACGTTGGTCCCCAACGTTTTAACCTGACTTATTGGCTTTAAAAGAGAGAAAACCGACCTCAATTCGAGAAGACATACTGTATTGCACCTAATTTTATTTTAATTTAATATATATTTCATCAGTGGACTTGTTCTGGCTTAAATCCACCCATTTCCATTTCATGTAGTAAGTTCTTGTATGGTTTGCCTCGCTCTGTGTGCTAGTTATAGGTACATGTAACAAATAGTTTTACAAGTTGTACTGACAATGTTATAATCTTATCCTATGTTTTCTTATTTGTGACGTTTTTTGTTGTCTTATTAACAAAATCATAATTTCATAAACCCGGCTGTTTTCATTCATCTATAATCTTAAACACGCCTTTATTAGTATACAAGCTAACCGTTGTTAAGTTTGTTTGTAAATAAACTTGTTATTGTTTTTCTCGATGTGTCTCCTTTATTATCTCTTCTCAACTTGACGTAGTGCGTTCCTAAATCTGAGTTACTCTCCTACACGCTAAGTAAGGCGTGTCGTCACAGATAAAAAATACAAATCGTGACAATATTTCAGTCCAAGTTTCTTAGCACTAATACAATCTCTAATATAAATTAATACGCCTTCTCCACGGGATTTATTGCTCGTAACACAGGATCTATCACACCGAAACAGTTTAAAAGATTGCACAGTCAATTCAGCATCAGAAAAATCATCACAGAGCCAGCTCTCCACGAATACCAAGACATCATAATTAGAACCCAAAATAGCATGGTGCAGTTGTTTAATTTCTGTTCTTAGACCAGCAGCACTAAAACAAAAAACTTGCAATGGAGCTAGTTGATGTTATTCCTCTGGTTTCCAGAATTGGTTCCATTTGCTATATAGGGAACATTATTTCTATATTTAATTATTAAGTTACCCTCCCCTTCCTCCTTACATTTATTAAGCTCATCAATCACCTTCGTCGTTATGCTTCCTTTGCGTCAGGTTACGGTCACTTCTAACTTTATAAGTACGAACTAAAGTTATATTTACTGCACTTTACACATCCTTAGCAATCCTACAGTTGGAAAATATTACCTTAAGTGGACGAGATCTGTCATCCATCTGTCCACCCAATCTGACTACTTTCACAATGTCCTCGGCTGCCCTGTCTCTATCAATTGACACCAACATCTCCACTACTCTCCATTTATCTTCCTCAATTCTGTCGCGAATCATGTTTAAGTTAGGATTGAGTTGATTCAGGAACATCATGTACAATGATGTTGTTCGCTCTCTCCGCTCTGTCATTCATCTCCGCCAGCACTGTATCCATATCGGAGGCATCCGGCAAAGAACCACCCCGATTCTGAGAAACAGATGCTTTGACTGAAGACATTTCTGCCTTGAGCTCTACAAATGAGCTCTGAAAAGATTGTTTAATAGATTTGATATCATCACAGAGTGACTTCATAGTGTTCATGAATCCTACAGCTTTCCTGGTCTCGGCCTGAACCTCCTGAATTTGTTGCTCCAATGAAGCCACTCTAACCTCAATCCGATAAAGGTTTTTGAGTTTAGGGGCACATTCTTTACATATATATGGAATAGAACGACTTGAGGTTGCGATGGCTCGAACATCACTAGATCCAATATTAGCACACTTTTTGCACCTCATTACCTTGCACCAATCACAGGGAAAACCAAAGAAGTCACCAGGATTTTTTGGAGGATCCTTAAATGTGCATTGCAGATTACACTCCGAGCATTTACCAGACATGGCTATGACAATAACTAGCAACTGTAGGTTCACAATTCCAGGCACATTTAACCCAAGTAGAGGTTAGGTTTATAGAAGGCCAACATTTTGGAAAATTTCGGCCCTTAACCAAAAAACCACTATATTGGCACTAACTAGACATTTTATAACAGGATAAACCACAAATGACAAAAAGACAAAGCTATAATTACTGAACAATTGCACTTTTAACCAGACGAAAATCATAACAAACAATCACTTTTGAGGTTAGGCATCATTCCTAGATGATACTGCTTGCTCTCTATTCCCACAAAGCCCGTTTCTGTTAGGCTTAATTGAGAAAAGCTTTTTTTATAGAAAACAGATTACTTGGAAAATATTTAAATAATTCCCATATTATATTTTGCAGATATATAATACATATCTTTAATACCTAAAGAAAAAAATCAGAGAAAGTAGTTTTAAATACGCTACGATATTTTGCCTTTGTTGTTTCATAAGTTAAAAATCGATTCTCACATAAACAGGTTGCTGCACTGTAACGGTCAGAATATCAGAATACTCCACTGCTAATTTAACTTAAATATCTTTTGATATCCTTCACCATTTTTGCTTCACAATTCTGTCAAGAATTCGGCTTACTCATTGTCATTGGTATTCGTTTAAATATTGGTTAATGATATCATCATATATTGGCAACTTTACATGCTGTAATACTACACAAATGTGGTAAAATCCAGGGATTTACGTTCTCGTCTCATTGTAGTAATTTAACTAGCTGTTTCGGTAATATCCTTTGACTTTAGTGTCCTTCGGAAAGGGTGAAGGGGGTCACACACGTGCTTGCCCTAAAAAATAAATATCTAGTGTTAAGTTTGTTTCGACAACATGCTTGTCAATAACATTAACTTCGCTTAAAATTGTTTACTTAGATTGTCTCGCGATTCTTTTATTTTATAAAATACATACTTAACATAAGTATTGTGGATTCTAATTCCGATGTATTTTATATCTATTTCTTCGGGCAATTGGACTGGTATTTACTCTTCTTTGGTTTTAGAAGCATTTTGGAGCGTTTCTCAATGTCTCTTACAAAATGATCTTATTCTACTCCAAAACATGATTACGATACAGTCCCTTGATGCCCACATCATAATATACACCAAGCATGGAAAACTTTCATTGATTGGATCTTTGGTTTTGTATTGTTTTATTTTTGTACAAGGGAGTGAATCTTTCAAGCCCTTTGGTGATACTATTCTGGCATGTGACAATACAACGAAAATCTCTTTCATGTCCGCCTATTGCATTCTCTTTTGAGAAATATATTGCGCTATTCTTAATAAAGCACTTTACAAGATACGACTAAGGCGTTTTAATAGCATCAGCATAAAAGGAATATTAGCTTACGTTCTGCTTTATTACTGTGCAGACGCTCAAATTCGCCCTTTATTTATTGGGGTTGAAGAACTATCGGAGATAGACTCGAATGTGCTGAATAGTTTCAATATGAAGTTTATACCGGAATAGGCAAATCTATATTTAGAAGTCTAGTTACCAAGCAACTCCGATATGAACAGGATGGAAATTATATGCAAACAAACGGTAGCTAAATAATGTTTCTATAATTATTCTAGTTTGGATGATAGTTTTTACGTAATCGGAAGGCAGTCAAAACCGATCTAATTTAAGCACCCTCCAAACTATGGATTCTTGTTTATATAATGTGTTTTGTTTTATGCGTCTTTATTTATTTCACTGTTATCTTAGATTACGTTGAAGGATTATGCTAGGCCACTGACCTATACACAATCCTATACTGAATCCTTTGGCAGTAGTGATGTTTTGTTGCCTACCTAATTCTTCAAATAGGATTTGAGGTTTGTGTCGAGGTTCTATTACAGAGCGCTGATATATGAAGGAGCATATGCACCTGCTCAGGATAGTATGGCGGGCATAGGAAAAATTCAAGAAAGGTTGGCTCTCCGGATTAAATTAATTTGTGAGGCTGGTGGCCTTCATTCAAGAGCTTTTCGCCTGCATTTCTACGTTCATCATCGTTCAATTCTTCCAAACCAAATTTGAAATCACTAGCAGATTGCGTAATTATGATGACTGATGACAAAGGCTTATTAAGTGAGACTTTAGCTACAATAACCAAAACTATAAGTCACAAATTTACTTCACCTGATGCCTACTACCAAATATATTCAGTTAAATAAAATACTATGCAATATTAAATATGGTCAATAATAAGAGCTTTAAATCCTTGTAAGACCATTGCGTTCTCGCCAAAACTACCTTCGAGTCAAAGCCTAATGCGAGCATTTTTTGCCAATTAAAGTTTCGAAAGTTTGGATATTACATCCCCAAACTAAAACTAAAAGTATCAAGTTTTAATGTAATATCCTTAGAATCTGGAAAACTTTGCTCTTATCGGTTTAGCATTTTGCGGTTTTATCGTGGTTTTTATCATCGTTTTGCGAAACTTTTGTGGGGCGACGGGTAGGCGATCGAATAACGGACACTTATATGAATATTGTTTTGCTGTTGCGACACGACAAACTGGCATTAAAAGACGACCTTTGTTGACTTTTACAAGGATTATTTGAACTAAATCTTCGTGGGTATCTACTGGAATTATTTTCGATTAAATAATAATATATTATGGGGACTATGTTGGGATTTGGATTTTTTTTAAATTTCGTCATGTTATATTTGCCCTCAGGGAAGGGTTCCCCTCTTCTTAACACTGGCTATGTAGTAAGTGAATATGGGGCAAATGTGAATGAAGTATGTTTTAGATAAAAAATTATTTACATTTCAGCTAAATTGGATTAAAATATTCAACTTCTTCTTTTTCTTCACTAGTGGTGACTCCTTTTTTACGACGTTCTGAATTTGTCTTTTTCAGATGGCCACTCAAATTTAAATATGTCCGATGTTTAGTAGAAATTATTTTTATAAATTTTACTACCCAGTCGTTTCCAATCTGCCTAGTTGTCAAGCCAATAAAACATTTTACAGTTTTCTTTGAAGTATATTTCACCAAAACCCACACATCTTTATCCAGATCACGATTCATGTCATTTTCTTCTTGATTCTGCATTCCCATTTCATCCTCATGATTTACTTAATATTATTCTTCATTATTTGAGTTTCTATATTCTACTTGATCCTCTTGCTCACTACTCGACATAATTTTTATAAATTTCTCTTCCCAGTACTCTCCCATCTGCCTGGTTATTTGACCCACAAAACATTTTGTAGCTTTTCTTGAAGTGTATTTCACCAAAACCCACACATCTTTATGCAGATCTCGGTTCATGCCATTTCCTTCTTGATTCTACATTTCTATTTCATCCCTTAGATTTGCTAAATGTTCTTATTCATTATCTGAGTTTCTATACTCTACTTCGTCCTCTTTCTCACTACTCGAAATCATTTTATAAATTTCACTTCCCAGTCCTCTCCAATCGGCCTGGTTATTTGGCCAACAAAGCATTTTGTAGATTTCTTTGAAGTATATTTCACCAAAACCCACACCTATTTATCCAGATCCCGATCCATTTAATTTTCTTCTAGATTCTATATTTTCATTCCATCCTCAAGGTTTGCTAAATATATTTTTTTCATATTCTGAGTTTTTTTGTTCTGCTTCATTCTCTTTCTCTCTACTTTAGGCTTATTTTTTACGGCGTTTCGAATTTGTCATACTTTTAAAGCCTTTTTAGCACGACAGCATTGGTTAAAATTTCAGATCCATTAGTCACTCTCCTAACATTTCGGCACTGCTAAGATATGAACTGAGCATCTCACTTGTCATTGAAAGCTTTAAATTCTGATAAATCTAACGATTGAAGGAGATGAGTACTGTGTGATGGCAATTTTTAAATTGGTATGTTCTCAAGGATAACTAATTGAATTAGTGCAAGATTAATATGTGTAGAATGACCATCGTAAATAACGAGCGCCGGACGATATTCACCAACACTGACCCATCTTTGTCCAGATCTCCATTCCTGTCATTTTCTACTTGATTCTGCATTTTCATTTCATCCTTAAGATTTGCTAAATATTTTTATTCATTATCTGATTTTTTGTTTTATTTCAGCTAATTGAATTAGTTCAAGATTAATATGTGTGGAATGACCATCGTAAACAACGAGCGCCGGACGATATTCACCAAAACTCACTAATCTTTATCCAGATTTCGATTCATGTCATTTTCTTCTGGATTCTGCATTTCCATTTCATCCTCAAGATTTGCTAAATATTCTTCTTCATGATATGAGTTTTTTGCTTTACTTCAGCTAATTGAAACAGTTCAAGATTAATATGTGTGGAATGGCCATCGTAAATAACAAGCGACGGACGATATTCACAAAAACCCACTCGTCTTTATCCAGATCTCGATTCATGTCATTTTCTTCTGGATTCTGCATTTCCATTTCATCCTCAAGATTAGCTAAATATTCTTCTTCATTATCTGAGTTTTTTGTTTTACTTCAGCTAATTGAATTAGTTCAAGAGTAATATGTGTGGAATGACCATCGTAAATAACGAGCGCCGGACAATTTTCACCTAGAAATGGGCAGATAGGAAAGGATGGGGCAGTGGAGGTAATTTTTTGAAATCTCTGCGCATATCGTTCCAGAATATCCTGTGTCTACTGGATCGTACAATTGATCCCATATGCGCAAACCCTTATACATGATAATCGGAGAAGCTGCGGCGTTAGCCATTAACAAAGTTGTGGTATTTTCTCTGGCAGGGCCACTTGTAATCCTCGATGCATATATTCCTCTTCCACTTACTACCTTGATTTTAATTGGATCTATACATAAACTGGACTCATCCAATCCAAATTTTAAATGTTGTTCGGTTTCTCTTTTATACCAAGCGTATTGTGTTGATTAGAGGAGGTCTAAATATTGATTGAAACTATGAATGGATCAGTTTCTTTCCGTCTGGCGAATTCAACGTCTTGGTGCTTTTTAGCACTGAGATTATATCTTTTCCTGAATCTAAGAAGCCAATCTTCCCCGGTGTACAATTTTTAAACGGTGTTTGTAGATTATTTGCTGTGACAAACTATCTTGCGAGTACCAAAATTTCCTTTCGAAATACACGGAGACGTCATTTTTCTAAATTTTTTATTTTTGTAGCTAATTAATTTTCAAATTCCAATGAGAGGGCTGTTGATCGCCCTTTACTGTTTTTTTTGTATAGACTGTTGAATTTGGTATATGAAATTCTCTGACTGCTTTAGAACAAGCCATGCGGCTTGGCATTTTTAAGGTTGTTTTCATTGTATTGAGGACCTTTAGTCTTTTCTACATAGTTTCTTTACCATGACGCTTGAAATAAATAACAAAAAATCAGCCTTTTATGTTTCTAAATAACGGAAGCCAATGGGGCTGAGCTGAAGATAAGATCAGGCCACATGACACCAAAATATGCCTGCGACATATCCTTTGAGATAATTATTCAGAATCGAAACATATTGATTAACAATAAACCAGAGTTCCTCTCTGGAACAGTGGTGTGATTCAACGATGACTCCAAAACTGAGGAAAGATTTTTGGCTTTAGGGGTGGGAATATATGAATTAGGACCAAGAAAAGACTTGTTTCTTCCTGGGTTCACACTCGACTGTATTCGAAGCAAAAACCTATTGCGTTCTACAATGCGCTTTAGAAAATAACAGAAGAGCATTCCAGAACAAGCGAATCCACGTATGTTCGGGCAGTCAAACGATCCTTAGATCTCTCATGAGCCATAAAGTCACGTCGAAATTGATCTGGGAATGTCAGAATGAACTGATTTCTCTTCCGGGAGAAATACAGAAAAACTATTCTGGGCACTGAGTCACAGAGGCAATCTTGGAAATGAAAGAGCTGACGTGCTTGTAAGACAGGCGAGGCGTCAGTAATACCTGCATGGTTCTAAATCAGCTCTCAGAAGTTCCAGAGCACCAAACCTGTAAAGCACGGATAATGAATTACACAATCCACTGGAATAGCAAACAGGGCCCCAACCTCAGTAAGTATGCTATAGGGAGTATTGGTCCTAAACTCTCAAAACAACTTCTCAATCTTAGCAGGAACCAACTGAGAGTAACAACAGGAATGGGTTTTCAGCAGTAGAAAACAAAAAAACAAAAAATAATAGCAAAAAAGGGAAAACATCAAGTTGGTGACATGGCAAGTAGTGCATGGTTTTCTGCGCTAGTACTGCACGTCATTATATCCTCTCCATGATCATTTTTAAGAGGAAACGTATGGCTCCTGAATTTGCAACAAGTGCACCTTCTGGAGGTATTGTGACCATGCCTGAGACTGGCTGCATCAATACGGAACTCTTTGTTTACCAGAGAAAAAGGGGCTTCTATTACTGAATGAGCATACGACCCATTCAAAAAATTTGGCTGCCCTTCTTCTAGCCAGAGAACATTGTATTGTGCTCTTTCCTGGTCATACAACATATTGTTTACAGCCCTTGGGTGAAATTTTTTAAGCCTTTGGGAATCTACTTCTCTGGGGCCAAGAACCAATCCTGATGTACAATGGAGGCCTTAGCTGGTGGCTCTGCGGCAAGGATGAGAAAACTGTACAACACATAATCAGTCAATGCAAATTAGATCGCAGGAGGTACCTTACATGGCAACTGACTGAGTAAGGCGACGAAGCACAAAATAAATAGTTCAAATATGAAAAGGACCATTTTAGTAATAATTTTATGTTAGGCAGTGAGCAGTACTATACTACTTATTACTACATTTACCATAATATTACAAGTACTCTACCTAACTTTAACGTCTATTATCTCACGATTTTTTATTAAGAATATTTTCCGTTTTGATAGGTCATATTTCTATTTTAGTCTTGCAATCCTTTTAACCTCATCTAATATTTAGCCATATCAAAAGTAATGAATATTAAAATCTTTTTCCACAATGGGCCATATAATATTATATGCGGGTCACCGTAGAATCAAGAACGATTTCAAAATGGAAATAATGTGCTTTGTCTTTCAGACTTCAGTTCTTGACATGCCTCGGGACAACTCATTACGCGAAGGAAAAACGATTTGCAAATAAATAACCATATTAAGTTCTTTTTTATGAAATTATGCAGCTACTAAGACTAAGCTTCCGTGATATGCTTTTGCTTCAATACAAACAGAAGTTTATAATTTGATTACATTAAATAAAAACGAGCAAAATTGCATCCGTTTTAAAATAGAAGGAAAAGAAAGAAAATATTATGAGATCATGCAGCCTTGAGAAGACATCAAAATCATTACAAATTGGTTTTAAAAACCTATAATTAGCTTCAAATTCTGATGGCACATCTTACTATCATTAAATCCTAAACATGCACCTTGTTATTTAAATTCGCTTACTCTGTATACTATAAAAATAGCATTCGATATTGCAAAATTCCATCATAAATAAGTAAAAAGACGTGAAATCGTCATATCGCAAATGTAAATTCCGTCGTTTTAAAAATTCCTGCATGATATCCGTCCACGATGTGTATTTCAAAGCCATATAAATCTGTATAGTTGCCATCTGTCACATCTGCTTATGCATATTTGAACAAAGGAAATGCAGGTAGGAACACATTGCTTCTTGTATGGCTTATTTAGGACTTATTTCCGCCGTGTTGCGAATATAGTGCCTACGTTAGAATTTATTTTTGTTTCATATATACATACATATTTTTTTAATTATGAACATATCATTATTGGATATATACATATTACTTTCTTTAAACAAAGCCGTAGCGTTGTGGTTTGCAGAGGTGTTAATTGGAGAGCTAATAAGCTCGCTCATGGCGCTTTAGGGGCCGGAAAATATTTCACCACGTCTAAGCATTTGCTACGGTCGTAGAAAAGTCGAATATGTGCGTACTTAGCTTAATACAAAACTATCTAGGCTAATAATATCATGGAAATGTACGCTTTATCTGTATATTGGAGGTTTCCGGTAATTGTCGGATTAAAGTGTGATGCCATATTTATTGTAGAATTTTTTGCCTATCACTGATGCGAAGCAAAAAGATGTACAGTTGGCACATACCTACGAAACTTCTAACCCATTTTATCATAATTGAGAAATGTGGGCTTTTATTTTGCTGGTAACAAGGAATGCGTTTAGGTGGATTGAAACATTGAACATTGTCATAGATTAATTTAATGCTTTCCTGTAGTAAGATATAAAATAAAAATGCAAATTAATCCAAATCAATTTCTTATTATTTCTGTCAGTTAGTTAGTGAGTTGCAAGCCCTAGTAGCAGTAAAAGTAATTTTAGTTTGACTTTCATCGCCAAAAATATACCTCATCCTAAGCTTTTATTAAATAAAATAACAAACAAAATTGCAGTGTGTTCTTTAGACCAAACGACAGAATAAAAGCTTCAACAAAGCGATATTAAAAACTAAATAAAAATTGAAAAAAAATGTTGGAGGCGTCGGGCATCGATCCTGATACTTCTGGCATGCTAGGCGATCCCATTGAAATACTTGTGTCAAAATTGAATATAAGTATACAGGCCGGCGTAGTTTCCACTTCGAAAATCACCAGGTCTGCATTTTCAATCGAATCGATGCGCCCCCCCCCCCCCCCCCCCTTTATGTACGAAAATTTGGTTGGTCCAGATTGTTCGGTTTTCCAGGACCTAATAATTTTATGTAGGATCAAAGTGGTACGGGTCGTATCAAAATTCGAAATCGTGAAGTTTAGATTTAACGAGCTCACCCTGTATAAAAGGCATCATCATTTTTAAAATGCTTTATTGTACAGGGTTATCCAACGAGGACTAGACAAGGCGATTTTTTGACTTTCCCTGTACTTTTATAAAAAAAAAACTGAAATAGCCTTCTTATGTAATTTTCTCCGGCGAATTCGGATGTGTTCAGAAAAAACAATAGAACATCGAATAAAAGTGCTAGGGGTCACTTTGATATTTTTTTGACACCCTGTATATTACTACATTTTTGGACTCTCTAGAAAAATTTAAACACATTTTGTGTATAATATCCTATACCTATCTTTAGCTGTTTACCAAATATTGACAGTTGAAAGTCGGGCATTTTGGCACTTTGACAGGCTCTAAAATCTAAACCGCACGAGATCAAAGAAAACGGCTTGCACATTTCTATCTTGGGTTTTCATAAGCTATCGAATGATAGTAACTTTGAATTTAACCGGAGCGGAGGTTTAAAAGTTCCGGTTAATTTTATCCGCAGGTTAAATTCGAAGATACTGTCATTCGATAGTTTATGAAAACTTAAGATAGGAATGTGCAAACCGTTTTCTTGGATCTTGTGCAGTTTAGATTTTAGAGCCTGTCAAAGTCTCAAAATACCCGACTATCAACTGTCAATATTTGATAAGCAGCCAAAGATAGGTACATATAGGATATTATACACAAAATGTGTTTAGATTTTTCTAAAGAGTCTAAAAATGTAGTAATATACAGGGTGTTACATTTTAAAAAATATCAAAGTGACCCCTAGCACTTTTATTTGATGTTCAATTGTTTTTTGCTGAACATATCCGAATTCGCGGGAGAAAATTACATAAGATGGCTATTTCAATTTTTTTTCTAAAAGCACAGGGAAAGGCAAAAAATCGCCTTGTCTGTAACCCTGTACAGTTCTTAGTGTAACTCGTCAAGTGATCAGTTTTTCTGTAAAAAAAATATTTTTTGAGAACAAAATATAAAAACCTAAATTTTTTTGACCTATATAGAAATCGATGTTTTTAAATTTTACCCCGAAAGTCTATTTTCCGAACATTATCGGAACAGAGAAGCATTTATGGAGTTTTCTCCTCTAAATTCGCTATAGAACTGTGGTCTCATTGTTTTCGACCGTCAACGAGTATCCAAAATTGTATCAGTATTTTCAAAATGGGTGTGGCGGCGTTCCTATTATCTTAAAAAGGCTATTTTAGAAAAGTTATATGGTTTTGCAAAACGCAGTGAAAAAAACACATGATATTATTTCCCCTTAGATTTTCTCACAGAAATTCCAGTAGGCTAACCCAATATGGCGAAGCTGCTTTCGCAGTTTATTGATATCTATTCTGGTGAGCCAAATTTTAGAAAACGAAAGTTACAATTTTATAGTATTTTAAAGTATTTAATGACGTAAAGTAAGTATTACACGGTTTTATTAAAATAAAATAAAGTTTGAATTAGACAAAGAATGCATAAAGTCACTCAGTATTCATACTAATAATTTCAAATTTAACGATATACAGTGATGTGTATTTTTTTTTATTAAAAAATACGGGAAGCAAAACATGTTCTTCATCTCACCTATAGCAATTCGTTTTTTTTTATAACGTGCAGAGTCTTGCACTTCGCACTGCACGACACCTCCTATCCATACTTAAAATTAAATTTTCTAGTTTTTTGAGACAGTGCACCCCAAGTATTACTTAAGCAAAGTTCTGATGCGCACGCAAATATTGAGCATATACCATGCACGTTCAAGGTGATTTGGATCCGGCGATTGAGCAGGCCATGGCAACACAGTGGTTTTTTGTTCTTCTAAAAAGTGCATTAATATCCTGGCGACATGCGGGCGTGCATTATCATGCATCAAAATGAATCTGAGTCCACCAACTCTAGCTTGCTGTAACATAACTGGCCGTAGAATTTCTTCCTTATACCGTTGAGCTGTTAAAAAATATATTATGGCTCAATAAAACGAGACTGGTTCTTCCGCCAAGTCATATTCCACCCCAAATCATTACATTGCACCTCCTGTACGTTTTCAAGAACAGCTTCTAGGCCAGTTCCTCTCCACACTCTGACCCTACGCAAATATGGATGCAAGCCGAATGCGACTTGTCTATGAACTAACCCAACCTAACCCAATTAATTATCAGTTCAATTTCCATATTCGGTAAACCAATTTAAACGAGCAGCGCGAGTCCCTCTTGATAAAAGCTGACATCTCACCCTCGTGCAGTCTACTTCTGATGGTGCCTTCCGATATTTGAACATTATGAGTTTCTCGAAGGCGATTCATTACTTCATTAGCACAGAAGCTGCCGAGCCGCCAAACAAAGGAGCAGGAGTTGTGATTCTGGGTGCCTTCTCAAAGGACCCCCATGCTGACGATAACGAACCCACAAACGCGAGAGAACGCTTGGACATTTTTAGTATAGAAAAAAAAAAACACTTCGATAAGGCAGTTCTTATCATTGGAAATACCTACTTTAAATAACAAAATATTTCATGAATATGTAAGTAACATTAAGATGTATTAAGAAATATCCTTAGATCATTGCGGTGTGTCTGCGGTAAGTATATTACGTAACAAGTGCCGAAAGTGCTAGTTGTCAAATGAGAGGGAAAAATTATCCGAGGTTGAAAAAATACTTTCATATGTGTCCGATTTTTTTTGTAGGTAATTGTAGGTTTCCTCCACACCCACTGGTGTTGTTGGTTTCTCGTTTGTTAGCAGAGATAAGAGGGATGCGCGACTGCTTTTGCGAGGGGAAATATGCCACAAGCAATTTTTTCTAGCTCCTTCCGTTTTCGAGATATATAACCCTTTAAGGGGGGATTTAATTTTCTTATAAGTTTTCGGCATCCAGCTAAAAATTCTATATTTTGTGGATGTACAGATGTGAGTTTTTTTGAATTTTTTAATCAGTTTTTTTTTAAGTAATGAAAAACCTGGTGGCACTACTAGGAAACTGGAAAAAATTATTTGAGACCTCAAAATATCATTTCTTATGGGAAGCCTGAAAACAATACCCACTTTGCATGTTGAGCAGTACCATCTAACTTGATGCGTTTGCAACCGTGTGCTGCAAGGTGTACAACGAACTTTACTTCCACGAATTGGCATGTGAGTAATTTTATCGTAGCTCTTTTCGAGTGGCACGATCACCTTGAATAGGTTTGGTGGAACTTCAGTGCTTCGTCTTCCTAGGGTAGGCATTGATTGATCCGCACTTATTAGTCCAGTCGCTACAGCAAAGCGAAAATCCTTTAGATTCAGTCCTCTGGCGTCCAGAGAGCGTTCTTCGTACACGATGAAAGCATTGACCAATGCTGCAAAGCGAAAATCCTTTAGATTCAGTCCTCTGGCGTCCAGAGAGCGTGCTTCGTACACGATGAAAGCATTGACCAATGCTAAGTCTACGAAATGCCAAAAAAAAAAAATCTTGGCCACCATTTTTGCGACTCTCTATCCACTTTGTAACTATCAACATACTGGTCACTGTAATCCTTCACCAAGGCCAAACATGGGACATCAGTCGAAGTTCCGTCCTTTTGCTTTCTTGGAATCGTTACAGTGTCTTCAGGGTCATATAGATGCACTAACATCATCATAGTTCAATCAAAAATAGTGTTCAACTCACCATTCATAATAATTAGGTATGTTGATATGTAAATCGTCAAAAACAAACACTCATCAACAACTTTGAAAACATTGAAATTACAGAACAAATGTCCTGCCGGAACGTGGCATGCACTATCAAGCTACACATCGTGCAAGAGTGGTCCCATCCAACACTCACTAGGCCGCATAGAAAATTATTTTGAATTGTGGTTCCAGTGTGGAACCACCGGGAATAAAAGGGGATAAGGCGATTTTGAAAATTTGCAATTTTTTATTGAAGCCATTAAATCACAACACTTCTAAAATGTATATATTTTTTGTAGGAAGCTTTGAGAGGATTAATATAGATCACAAGACAGAAGTGAAAATTTCAACAAAGCGATATTAAAAACCAAATAAAGTGTAAAAAAAAGTTTCTTGGAGGTGCCCGGCATTGATCCCGCTACCTCTCGTTTGCTAAGCAAACGCTCCACTATCTGAGTTAAGCCAACGATGAAAATACGTGCGTTAAAAGTGAATATAGGATATAAACCGGCATAATACATTTTTTATTACGCATGCATCATAATCAGCAGCGTGCTTAAAATGATGTTTATGATGCGCCTACTTTTCTAAAGGTTGCTATAGAAACATTTGATCATGTCAAATGTGACAGATTAATATATTCGTCAATATATCAATTAAGTTTAATATTTAAAACATTTTTGAGATTATGATGCATTCGTAATAAAAAATAGCGTATGATATACGTGTATAAGATGCCTTTAAAGCCCTTGCGACTTACAAAACACTCCGCGGCGCGTCGTGTTTTGAAATATGTCGCGCGTGCTTTAAAGGCCCTCTTATACACTTATATCATAATATGCTATTATTGTAAACGTTGGTTATGTTTATTATTACAGAGTAACCCAAATAAGATTTGTTAGTTGCCTTCTATCTTTTGTTACTGATTGTTTCTCTAGCTTGACTGAAGTCGACTATAGCCGAATTTATCCGAACGCGCGTTAATCTGACGACTCAGTCTTATTTACTTCCCAATAAAACTGACTGAGTCGTCACATTATCACTCCTTCAGATGATCTTTAAACATTTTGTCGTTTTTCTCAAATTGGCACGTTTTTAGGCAGCCCTTACAATAATTGTTTTATGGTGATATGGTTTTTCATTTCCGAGTTGTTATGTGAACTGCGTAATTTTTTAAATTCTGAATCGGAAATTGGCGCGGATTTTTTTCTGCGTGTATATTTTTGTAAAAGGGGGTCAGAGAGAATCATTCTAGCGTATTCTACTAGCCGTTCATTTGTTCCCATTTTATTAAAATTATGATTATGATAATACAATCTACTACATCCTCACAATAATTCGCAGCATGCCACCACTATAAACTGCTATAACGTATAAGCTGCGATTTATCACCAATATTTCGTATGAATAGAGAATAAATAATATGATATCCAAAGCCCTAAAATATCGAACAATAGATTGTAATCGCATGTGAAATATACTCTTAACTCTAAATTAAAATAATTTAATGTATGTTCGATAAATTAATATTATTAATGTGCCTCTATGCATAAGTTATTATACACGTTGTATGAATGAAACAGTCGAAGCAAGACAATTAAATATAATATGATATTGATTTAGGAAAATAGATACTCGTAACTCAGAGGCGATATTAAATAATATAAATAACTGGAATTGTGGATACGAGGATGGTTAGAAAAATATGAGCAGAAATGTTTTCATAAATATTTTTTATTTCTATTTTGACATCCACCTTATTATAGGTTTTTTTTATAAGAACTAGAGAACAACTGCTTATACCATGGTTTAACGCACAACAAAGAAATCAGACCAAGTTTATTTTTTAGAATGGAACACCCTGCATATATTCCTATAATATTAGACCTTCTTTTTCTGATTCCATAAATATGTAGTTAAAGTCTGTCCATTTAACCAATATTTTAACTTAAACGAAGGATATTTAAGAAAATTAAAAATATCAAATGAGGCGGTTTTTTTCGAAAATCTAAATTAAAAAATTAAAATTTTATTGTTAAATTAAAAAGGAACGTAAATAAATAAACATTCAAGTTTGGTAATATTTCTAAGTCATGAATTGGAAACATCTACATCTTCATCATCATCAGCAGTGTTAATGATCAGTTCTTCAACTTGCTGTTCCATTATATTGTCCAACTTTCACATTCTATTTTCAACTTTGTCCTTCACATGTTCAAAGCACTTTCCCCACTTCTCCGCTGTTATTCGTTATATTGCATCATTGAAAAGTGCTTTGAGGTCTCCAAATTTAAAGGTAGTGTTCCGCTGTGCTACAAAATTTTTGGCGTCGGCCCATATTAGCTCAATGGGATTGAGCTCATAATGATATGCTGGTAGCCTGAGTACAATAATTTTGTTTTGACTTGCGGCCATTTCATCAAAATATATTTTTCGTATTTAGCCTTGAGTTCTTTGACAATGGCCAAAAGTTGAACTTTGAGGATTGAATCTTCAAAATAGATATTCTTCGACCGTAACCAATCTTGAATGTCTCCATTTTTTGAAGAAGTTGTGGGAATCTTCTCTAGTCTTCGAAAACGATACGGCACATTATCAAGGACAATTACGGCGTTCTGTTCTAAATGGGGTAGAATGTGGGAAAACTAGATTTCAAATGATTCTCTGTTCATCTCCTGGTGATAATCGCCCGGTTTTTTGGATTCGAAACACCACAGGCCACCATTAACAAATTCATTTTCATTGCCAATATGGTAGACAATGAGTCTTTTTCCTTTATAAAATTCGAAAAAAAATATATCCGTATATTTGCAAAGAACTTACTTCAAAAATTTTTATACAGATTTTAAAAATATGTTATTATGTATTTTTGAAACTGCACAAGTTTTTTTCAAAATATCTGGAAAACCAAAATCTCTAGAACCGTGCGGCAAGATCCATTCAATTATAAATTAAATTGTCTACAACTTTCCCAATTTAACCATTCTTCTATCTCTTATACATATACATTTAGGCTCAATTTGGGACGCACTATATACGTCTTTTTTTCTAATGTGAGAAACAATTAAAAAATGAAAACCGTGGAACATGCTTGGATGCTTTAATCCGGTAGAGGACCCATCTAAAAAGGTTTTGATGATATAACAGTTTCATCAACCCATACCGTAGTGTGCCCTGCATTAACCCACGTATCGTCGAGATACTAAATTTTTCTCTTTTGTTCTCTAAATGATTTTATCTTAACCAGATATTCCCTTCTCCACAACACAATTTCTTTTCTATCCATTAATAAACTATTTCGTCCTCGCTTTTTCTATGTAAAATTTAAATCCTTTAACAATTTATGAAAAGTCGATCGTTTAAAATTTTATAACGTGGCATCTTCATTTATTTCATTCAATACTTTATTAATTGTGGGAATTTAATTTCTAAAAAAAATCGTGCACTTTTCTCCTAATCGCTTGTTTATCAGCCACATCCAAAGAATTTACAATGCTGTTCCTGTTTTTACTCGTGTTTGGTTCACAGAAAGTGTTATTTATTTTGTGCTCTCTTATCACGATATAGACAGAAGCAGGTCACACTCCAACTTTAGTTGAGACCTTTAAAACAACCTCTTCTATAGACATTTCCTAGTTTTTCTCAATCTCGACTTTATACACATTTATCTCTTTCATCTCCACAATCAAATGTCTTTTATGCCGTTTTTTAGTCGGACTAAGTAAAAACGAATTACAATTACTTGAATAATGACAAAATACGCGAAATTAAAAGAAATAAAAAATGCTAAAATGCTACGATGCACCGAGCAACTGAAGACTGAATGAGCTCCTGGTAAATTCCATAATGCCGATGACACTATTTACGCCTCCCGCGTTAGCCAATAAAAATCGTCTATCCACCTGTTAGTCGGTGAACACTTGGCGATTACGCACTGTTGTTTGTTTTGATTTACTCTATGGTGGCTGTGGCTGGACTTTAGATTAGATTAGACTTTTGGGGAGTTTTCAAAAACTGCGACTAGTAAGAATTTTAGAATACCTCACTTAGTTTTGTCTCAGATTATACACCAAAGCATTGAAATGTGACCCCTCAGTGTAGCATGTAGCTACAAATTTGGTTCCGTCCATTTATTGAAACAGGAAACTCTCCTTTTTAATAATACAACTAGGTTTGTAAATTTGCTAATATCTACATTTTTGTTCAGGTAAATGGTGCGGAGCATCGAATATTTACTCCACAAAGTTGACGGCTTTAAAGTACTGGATAGCTTCAGGCTAGTAATACCTTTTCTGTAAAATTCTCAGTATGTTTTTCTTTGGCCCAAGTTTCAAAGTTGTTGAAGTAATGTGGATAGCGCAGCTTCAACAGCTTGTTCAATATCCCAAGACTCATCATTTTAACTAATTTTTGGCGATTTTTCGCAAAACTTTGTAGGAAATACGGCGACACGCGACTTTTGAACTTTACAGAACCTTGACATTAAACAATGCGTAAAAAAAACAGATTGCCTGCGCACTTTTCAAAATATTTTAAAATTCAAATAAAAGCATAAAAATCTTGTATGAAATTCTTGCGAAATCGTTGTGTTTTAACCACTCGACGCATTGTCCAACTTGGCTTTTGTTTCGTTGGACAATTTTATGCCTCATGCTTAAAATACACTCTTTTCCCAACTTGTTACATAAATAGCTATTTTTTCCACACTTTTGCTGTTGGAAGTATGGATATTAACGAAATTGTTTATGTTTATGTCGCCGGAAATCTTGTAGTAACGACGTCATAAATTCCAAAAGAGCCAAGCAACTGACAAAATAGAGAAAATATTTTTTTTTATTATTAAAAAACTTTCAGAATAAAACGAATGGTATTAAATACTCGTTTTCAAAGCGCACTCGCACGTAAGGAAACTCTCCGCTAGCGGGTGGTTCTTAAATTTCGTGCTCGTGGTCTTTTAAAATTAGTATCTTAATATACTATTCTCGTTCTGTATATTTGAGATTATTTTAACATTCCACTAACTTACCACAAGACCGCTTGAAAAGAAGACAATTTTACGAACTAGTGGCGTCGCGAAGCCACTGAACCTCAATCTTAACTTATGCAGAACTGACCTAAAAACGATTTTATAGAAATAAGGGAACTTTTATAGCATCGATTTTCTTAGTTATTGCAAATGTTGCTGAGGACTTTTGATTATTTTCCTGTTGACGGACAAATCACGTCGACTACCGGGGTTTCCTATTTTGCGTCTTACGAGCTTATCCTGCGTGAACTTATGCTTTTTGAGAACTGAAATTTAGTTTATTAATTTTTATATGTCGTCAATGCTAGGTAGTAAAAGATAAGCATGGAATTGCCAATTCAAATTCAAATCTATAAAATTCTTTAATATCCAAAGAAACCAATATATCGTTGACAAAGCCTTACAAATAATACGGCACTTCTACGGATAAAGCAGGCGCAGCTATGGCTCTTACGGTGATCTTAAGGAGGTATCAACGCCTAAAGCATACAAAACTAACACTAACTACTACGAGACTTTTTTGGCTAAAGGTAAATTTAGGATGCTGGTACAGGCCATCGAGTAAAACATGCCATCGAAGTGTTACAGGACCCCGCTAGGTACACTACTGTAGCAAAACATAGTTATTTAAATATAAAAAATAGTGACACATAAACACCAAATAAAATTTAGTCTTTAAGAAAAGAGACAATAAAATACATGTCAGATAAAGTAAGCTAATATAAGACAAGGAAAGTTAACAATTGCAATTAAATTTATAAAATATATAAAAAAAAATCAAGTAACATTTTGGTAAAATTTAGTAATAAAAAAGGAACATTAGTCCAACTAATACAAGGAAAAATATATAAAATAAAAACACATCCTTTAATACCCAAATATTTTTTTTCCATTTTGTTGAAGGAACAAATGTTTCTATTATTATTATATGATATAATTATTTTTTTATTTTTGTAACAAAAATGATTCCGCTCTAAACTGTCCTCGTATATTTCGGGAGTCATTACCACAAGTCAACATTGAATTTACATGAATAATTAATTCAAATAGTGTCGGAAATAATAGTTGTTTGACTAAAAAAGATACTGTATCAATTTAGCGTGCGTTTTTTTTCGGCAGTCATTTACATAACAAATAACCACCGGCAATCAAATGAGATCAATAATTATTCATATCGTGTGTTACAGTTTTTTTATGAAAAATAATTAGTGCAGGAAGTTGAAATAGAAATTAACATTTCACAACGTAATTATATTATATTTATTTCTGTTTTTGGTTGACAGGAAGCGACACAACTAAGAGCAAAACACTACTAGGTACATATATATATATATATTTAGTTACAGGGGTTTCCCCTATGGCTGATTTCTGCATTTCGATCCGTCATCAGGCAGGTTTCGAAGGTATTGCTCAGGACTTGAGCAGGACTATTATACAGGGTGTTTCTTTAGTACTTGTAGAATATACATTTAGGCTTTAGAACTGGTTTCGATATTCTTTTTTTCCCGGTATCTGAAAGGCTAATATGGTATTTTTCGTTGGATATCAATGATATCATACATGAGTATTTTATCTTGCCACTATGTTTTTTTAATGCCCTTGTTCCTATGCACCTCTATCACTTTATTTTCCTTAGTACAGCGCTTAATTTCTTTTGAACACTTTTCTTTGCTTGAAGTCCTTTTTCAAGGGAGTCATCTGAGTAAAAGTTATCAACGTATAATAGCCCGAATTAAAAAAACCCATAACCACCTTACCTGTTTGCGTGCCGCCGGAATCATTTTGATTTTCCTCTTTGCCACAATATGCCTTTACATTAATTGTATCTTCCAACTTATACGGAGTAATACCATACGTATATCGTTTATTCTCAATAGATTGGCGTATAGCTAAACGCCCCCCTCCATACTTTCATCAATTACATCTACTTTCCCTGGAATTAAAATATTTTGGTACCTTGTATTAAGTAGAACAGGACAATACGCCAGGACACCCCTCTTCCGGCGCTTACACAGAGGCAGAGCTACCCTTCTGCTTGTGTTACACGATATTCCAGTTTGGGGGACCTATTCGGTGGGACCTCCAGTATGACGGACATGTGTCCCTGGCGATTCCCGACTCTTGCACAGAACTATAATCTACGAACGGCACAGTTAGAAATGGTCCGACGGGAGCATCCGGTTGCCCCCGGCCTGGATACCGGCGCGAATGGGCATCTCCTCGGGTTAGGAAACAATGAAAGAGCACATACTCCCCTGGCTAGGACGTCTGCTTCTTCCTCGGGAATCCCAAACGGTCAAAATTGTGACGAAGAGCCGATACCCGACAAGTGTTGATTCAACCAAGAATGACGCAGAAGTCCTTAGTATTGTTATTGAACATATTGCAAGAGCAACAAGAATCGACGTCTAGTTATTTTAGATGTGATGACTATATTATGATAAAGAGGATGTTTTGACCAGTAAAGGTTCATAGTTGGAACTCCAACTAACCCCAAGAAAATTAACATTCCAAGGAATTTATACATGTCTTCATCATTAAACAGTTTAAATGCCACTAAATGACTATATAGTGGAGAATTTAGGATCTGCTTTCAATAATTTGTTGAAGCGAGTACTGATTCATGTCCATCGCTACCCATACGTCCGTTTAAAGATTTTCTTCAAAAATAATGACAATCGTTTTTAAAGTTTCATGGTGGTTGTATTTTTTATTTGCTATATGACACTAAAATAAAAATATAATTAATTGCCTAAAAATTTATCTGCCTCGTTCAAGTCGTCATCTGCACTATTCATCTTATGCACAGAGTCTTTACTAGGTTATCCGTTGTCGCTAATGGAAGACAATGACTCTTCATCTGAAGAACTTAATGGCGAAGTTGGGTCGTAATCGAGATCTGATCTCGAGTGAGTTCCAGCAAACGAATCTTTTGGTTCATTTTCGATGTCCTTATTCTTACTTGAAGTATTTGTGTCTGGCGACTTATTACCTAGGGTCTTTATTATAGAGGCCTGTTCCTGTAGCTTAATAGATCTGGACAGATTTTCATTACTTGTTGAGGGATTTGACACAACTGTTTGCGACAAAATAGTTTTCAATATCCCTATTTCATTCAGAAATCCTCTAAGGCTCTTAATACACTAAGATATTTATGTGGTACATATGGGAATCGCACCCTTTCATTATGATAGAATTTTACAGGGCCGATTATTATGTAGATTTTGGTGGCATTGTGTTGGACAAGTGTGCTCAATCTCATTTAAAAAAGTCAGATGAGTTTCTTAGAAGCTCCATCCTTTTCTTCGAAGATATTTTTTGGCAGTAGGAGGAATTTAATGAATATTTTCATTAGGACATGTCACATCAAATTATGTTAACTATAATGTTTGGAGTAGATTCCCGATTCCTCCCAAGCTACACCCTCTGGAATTGTTAAGGCCATTGAGTGAAAATTTGCCTTTAAACTACAGACTCAGCGATCCTTCGTAGAAGTTTCCTGTGGTATATCTATGGTTTTTCCTAAATTTGGAATTGTATCTAGTTCTACTGATTCCTATGAATAAGTGACGAATATTTATGGCTTATGTTAAAACGTTAAAGGTTGGAACCTGCTTGTAATCTGCTAGCTCCGCTAGGTTCAAGATCATTTGGTATATCAAAATTACTGATTTGTTTCAATAACTGAAACAATTTTTGCCATCGGGAAGCCATTTTACAACAGTTAAATATATCTGGTACCCCACAGGCATTTGGTGCGTTACCGGTCCTATGTGTCTGGTAGATACTAAAAAGGTTCAGTTTAACGTGAGCTTTAGGTAGCTACAACCGGTTTGAAAGATGAGTTTTCGATGCAATATTATAATAGATGGCACAACGAGTACTCATCGTAACATAAGAGGCATTTTAAGATCCTTTACAGTCATACGGCACTATGCTATTGGTGTTTATTATCTGTTTATCTACGGTCCAGCTAGTTTATTCCAGCAGGTCTAAATGGTTTAGTGGTCAGATTCTGTGCATCTCGCAGCGAGCGGAAGGCCATGCGTGAAGAGTTAAGAGTAGAGCGTGCACCTGCTGAAAATCTGGTCTGCACCATAGTCTGTAAAAATTTTTCGGGCACTTCTTGCTCCAACCTTTGAAATCGAGAAGGTCCTTGACGAGGATGTCACTGAAGCGGGAGATGTGGAGAACGAGGAAGGACTAGAGGATGAAGAAGAAGCTGAAGAGGAGGAAGACGAATTTTGGGAGAATGAGGAGCCTCAACCTGGGCCTTTAAAACTAATAGGAGTAATCTGAATTACGTTGAAATACATACCCTTTTATTATTATTGTAAATATTATATTATTCTTCATGCTAATCACTTCTGTTGTAAATAAAACTAGTTTTTTTCCTGAAAACCTCAAAACTATATTTTTACATATTAAATATATAACAACTTGTACAACATAAGTAATGGTTTTTAATAATAAAAAAATAGAATAGGCACCATAAACGATCATATAGAAGTCAAAATAAGCAAAAACCTGCATTTTAAGATTTTTGGAAAAGTTTATCAAACTTCAAAGACCTAAAATTAACTTTGGTAAGAGTGAAATTTTCTGTAGGACGTGTAGTTTGGGTTAGATTGGGTTAACAAAAAGCTGAAAAAAGTGTAAAAATTTCGAGGTTTTTCGCCTATCAAAAGGTCTCCACAGGGCTTTCGAGGCCGCAAACTTAGTCTCAAGCTCCTTTTACTATACTAAATAATCCTAAAAAGAACAATCTTTACCCCAGTTAATTCAAGCTGGGATGCATCTATATATTGGGCTATAAAGGATGATTGTTGTTGGGACGATCACAGTAAAATATTTTCTCTTGCTAGATATACACCACCCTGCTTCTGGAATCTGGAAATAGTGAGAGGGTGGCCTTGAAAGGCCACGGACTTAGGCCCCATTGGATTCCCTGTGCGTCCTCCCTAGGTCAACCTATCCATCTAGGCCATCGCCCCACCATCCTGCTTAAGAGCCAAATATTTCACTCCAAACCATTGATGTATATCGGGTGCCAGATAACTGCTGAATATTCTAATTAGGATTTAACAAATGAAGAAAACAACGCCTCTAACGCGATTTGGCTCTCAAATACTCTGCAATTTCTTAAGATAAAGCCCAATGATTTTGATGCAGACAACATTTTATTTAGCAAATGAGTATTAAAGTTAAATAATTCGTCAAAAGTTACACCAAGATCTCTTATAGTGTTGCACCTAATTAGCTCTTGAGATTTTATTGCATAATTTTCTGGAGTACGAGACTACAAAACATTGGGATATATTAAGACTAAGTCTATTGTTATCGCACCAGGTAGCCAGGAGATTCAATTCATTCTGAATGTGTTCATAGTCATCAGCAACACTATAGGCAGGCTGATAGGCCATTTATGACAGAGCTAAGGGCCTAGATTTGAATCATGGAGAACTCCTTACTTAACCATATACTCAAAAGGTTTAAAGCTCTCGACCTCCACGAACTGTCGTCTCTCTAAAAGATAGAACTTAAGTAAACTAAGCAATTTTCTACCCAACCGCAATTGTTTAATTTTAGTATAAGTATATACAAATCAATTTGATCGAACGCTTTCTGGAAATCCGTATAAGTTATATCGAGCTATAATCTTGTAAGTCACATATATCTTCTTTTATGAATATTGGTGCGACGCGTGCTGACTTCCGATTGGTCGGAAAAATATCAGAGACCGTGGTTAGATTAAACAAAAAACACAAAGGCGCATCAAAGGCTCCAATACAGTCCTTCAAAACAAAACCAGAATCTATAGATATTCTAAATGTGACAAAACTAGTAGTCTGATCAAAACTAGTAGTCTGATCAATACCGGCTGTCAGTTTATTTTTGAGTTTTTTAGTAGCCAAAATTATATCGTTTTCGGTCACTTTATGAACGCGTACGGCTTCATTTCTAGTAATATTTGATTTATACTCGAATGAGGGGTCAGACCTAATGAAAACAGGTTTCAGGTTTCTCCTGATTTCCCTCAAAATGTCATGAAAATGGTTAGTCTTGTGTATGCGATACTTATTATGTTTTCCTTTTTAATTAAGCTAATAATCTTGCTATAGCAAGTTGGATACCGTCTTTTCCTACTCATCTTGTAGGGAAGGGAGGCCTCGAAAATACCACTGCGTATCTTGTAAACAGTCTCACAAATATATGACTGGTATCGCGGCCAACATGTTAACTGAGCTTATGACGAACGGAATTCGTAGGTATATGTTTGGGTTAGGCAAATATCCTTACCTTGGAATATCCGAGAAGGCTAAATCGTCATCGTGCATTTAAGTGAAACAGGCAACTTGCGGGACACAAATACACAAAGAAAAAAATAAGAGAAAAAACATATTGGCCAGCTGTTGCTGTAAGTCGATTTATCAAAATGTCTGAAGATGCATGTTTTTTAATGGAATTCATGCACCATTGGGCGTTAGGAAAGAGTAGCTTTGATTATTATTTTTTATATGCTATATATACGCTATACAAAATGAAGAAATAAAATTTGGATTATTTTTCTGTAAAAAACACCATTTGCCTTATTCTCAGGACTCTTTTTATATACTAGCGTACAGAACGAATTATGGACAATAGTATATTATTTTATTTGGAGGAAAAGTGATACTTTTCATGGCGCGCTCGTGTTTAACAGCCGAACGGAGTGAGGCTGGTAATAGAGAGCAAGCCATGAAAAGTAGCTTTTCCTCCACATAAAATATGCTGTTTTTTCTTCAAATGTCGACAATGCAATGCAAAAACATCTCTTTTTAATAGTAATAATATCTAATTATTATTAAAGATAAATGGGTTCGCAAGGCGGCTTAGACCACGGTCGTAGGTGGCCTTGCTTAGACCGGTGTCGATGAATATGTAACATAAAGCTGTCAGTGGACACTGTCAACAATAATTATTTTTTCTACTACCGTGCGTAAAGTACTCACTTTACGCACTCTTTAAGATTCGTAAGATATACCTTTTTAATGCAGTGCGTAAAATAAATTACTTTACGCACTAGTGCGTAAAGTAAATCTGACATATCTTTTGACATTTAGTTTATACTTTGTCAAGATCCTTTACATACAGTTTATGTCATAACTGACTGCTTGTTTCACAAAATAATACAATTTTAAAAGTTCCTACCACATTTAATATTAGATATAAGTAAATTACAAAATGCATTTAAAATAAAATGAATAATTAATTAACATAAGTATGATGCTACTCAGCGGCCGGCCCGGCCGTCGCGTCGTAGCTTCATTTTCTTTATCATCAAGTTACCACTGCCCTCTGACTATCATATTTCGGCTTTAATTTTGACGCGCTTTATTAATTTTTGTTTCCAGTTTGACGGTTCGTCTTGGGTTCGACATATTTATACCAAATTGTTTCAAACTAATCAATTTAATAGTGTAATATTATTGTTGCTGCAAGCGGTAAGTTAATATACTAGTACATTAAATTTTATGTGCGTCATATTATATTTTATTTTAGTTTGGAAATTAAATTATTATTTAACATGAATGACTCAAACTTAGATATTGATTCTACCCCAGCGGACATAGTTTCGTTAGCCCAGAAAGCATCTTTACATTTGCTCCCAGTGAAATCTATCACTATTTATGACCAAAAATATAACTTGTTTAGGGATTGGTGTAAAACGAAGAACACTTCGAAGTTTTCTGAAAATGCATTGTTGGCATATTTTGTAGAAGAATTAAGCACCTATAAGCCCTCCACACTTTGGTCAATTTTTTCAATGTTGAAATCTATTTTAAAAGTGAAAAATAACGTTGACATTTCCGCCTACCACAAATTGGGGTCATTTTTAAAGCAGAAAAGCAAGCACTTCAGGCCAAAGAAATCCGGAGTTTTTGAAAAGCATCATTTCATAAAATTTATTGTGGAAGCGCCAGACTCAAAATTTTTATTAGTAAAAGTAAGTCTAAATAAAAATATATATATCTATTCCTACTTAAGTGGCGCCATTTTTCACGTAGTATTTAGATGATCCATATTTGAACCCTATTTTAATATTTTTTATTTTTAAGTGGAAATGCGAATCAAAACCTTATATAATTGATATATTTCATTTTATTTCTTATAGGGAGTTTCCATTAGGTACAATGCAATATTAAAAAGGGCATGCAAAATATTCCGTTACCGCAAATAAATAAATATTGGATGTCGTTCTGGTGATTTAACTTCGATTTACGTAAAAATCGCGAATAAATATGAAAGAATATACAAAATTTACACACTTTGAGTGTGATGACTGATTTTTGTGGATACTTCTCATTTTGATTAAAAGTGGCATGCTATGCGGATTATGCGCAATGAATATAGAGCAAGCATGTTTTAATTTGATGCTACGCCAAAAAAAATCCTAATTTTTATACCGGACATTTATTTCGGAGGTCATCTGCTACAATGCTAGCCAATTCTGGCGGTGATCTACTAACTGTCAAAAAGCACGGAGGCTGGAAATCTTCCTCCGAGGCAGAAGGTTATGTCGAGAACACAATTAGCAAAAAAGTTGACGTATCAAAAAAAATTTTACAAATGATATCGCCTTAACCCAAAGTAAGGGAAATAAATAATCAAGAATCTTGTTGAACTTCAAGTGTTCCCGAATTATCAACCTATGAACCAGCATTGCCTCGTTTTGAACAAAACGAAACAAATACTACCTATAATCTACCTTTAATATCCACACCAAATATTATATCCAATAACGGTGTAATTTCCGAAAATTCACATTCCGTTCTTTCGAAGACTCAAGGATTGCCGTTTAATAATTGTACTTTTGGTAACTGTAATTTCAATATTAATATTTCCCACAAATAAATTAATGTACCTATTATCAGAATGTAATTAATTCAATTTAGCTTAATATATTAAAATATCAACAATGAATGTTTATTAATTAATCACACATAATATTTCTAATTTTCATTATTAAAAATTACTTATCTTAACATTTGAAACGATAATTAACATGTTTTTATTCATCTTTACTTTACACACTAGTGCGTAAATAATTTTTACTTTACGCACTAGTGCGTAAAATAATTTAGTAATATTTTTATTTTTTTATATATTTTTCGGTAGTAGAAAAAATTTTGTATGCTACTCATGTGTAAAGTACCCTTTTTTTATTCATGGGATTGTCGCATTCGCCTACGGCTCATGCGACAATATTCCCATTTATAAAAAAAGGGTAACTTTACACACTTATTGCATAAATAACTATTTTAAGATTGCGTCTTCGATTGCGTTTTAATTCCGTATTGATAAGCAGTTATTGAGTAAGTTCGATTAAATAATAACCAATTTGTTCCTAAATTAGTGATTTTTAGAAATGCAGTCACAAATTGAGTGATAAATACAAATTGTAGTTTAATAAATCTTGAGTTGTTGACGCTTATTTTGTTGTCTGTTTGTATTGTATCTATGTTGCTATGACAACACTTTTACCTCCGCCGGCGGAAAAGTGCAAAGTAAAGCTCCGGCGGAGGAAAAACGAAACTTCACGGCCGCCTACACAGTCGAGTAATGACGGATTTACTGACGTTTGAAGAAAATAGTATATTATTTTATATGGAGGAAAAGTAACTTTTCCTCCAAATAAAATATGCTGTTTTTTCTTCAAATGTCGACAAATTAATGCAAAAACATTTCTTTTAATAGTAAAAATATCTAATTATTATTAAAGATAAGTAGGTTCGCAAGGCGGCTTAGATCGGTCTCTGTGAATAGGCACAGGTTGTTGCTATAGTAATGTAACATAAAGCTGTCAGTGGACACAGTCAACAATAATTATTATTTTTTTAAGATTGAGTCTCCGATTGCGTTTTAATTCCGTATTGATTGATTATTGAGTAAGTTCGATTAAATAATAACCAATTTGTTCCTAAATTAGTGATTTTTAGAAATACAGTCACAAATTGAGTGACAAATACAAATTGTAGTTTGATAAATCTTGAGTTGTTGACGCTTACTTTGTTGTTTGTTTGTATTGTATCTATGTTGCTATGACAATACTTTTACTTCCGCCGGCGGAAAAGTGAAAAGCAAAGCTCCGGCGGAGGAAAAACGAAACTTCACGGCCGCCTACACAGTAATGTGTAGTCACGAGTAATGACTAATTTACTGACGTTTGAAGAAAACATATTTTATTCGAATAGGTTAAGCTAAAAAGCTTTAAATAAATTTGAATTTACACATTTTTAATATTTAGTCTTTGCGCTTAATAATATAGATCAAGAGGATTTTCATTTAAAATGCATAAAAATATCAACTTTGTTGAAAGATGCTATAAACAGTTTTAGTGATCATGCTATAGATAATGACTATGAAATAAACACATTTTAACGCCCATGTAGAAGGTTGCATGAATCGAATAATTCCCAGTCCAGAGCTTTCCAAATATATAGTTCATGTAAAGCACTTAACGTACGGTATTCTGTCCTTCGGAATATAAGATTCTTAAACAGTTTTTTCTGGATAAGCTGCTGTAACGCAGAGCTAAAAAAATTCATGAAAACCTGAGAAATTAGCATTAAAATTGTGAGACGTCGAAAAATAGCTTTTTTCTACTACCGTGCGTAAAGTACTCACTTTACGCACTCTCTAAGGTTCGTAAAATAGGCCTTTTTAATGTGCAGTGCGTAAAGTAAGTTATTTTACGTACTAGTGCGTAAAGTAAAGCTGACATATTTTTTGACGTTTACTGACATGTTTTTTGACGTTTAGGGCAGGGCGTAAAATAATATATTTTACGCACTAGTGCGTAAATTAATTTATTTTACGCACTAGTGCGTAAAGTAATATAATATTATTTTTATTTTTTCATATATTTTTCGATAGTAGAAAAAATTTTGTATGCTACTCATGTGTAAAATACCCTTTTTTTATTCATGGGATTGTCGCATTCGCCTACGGCTCATGCGACAATATTCCCATTCATGAAAAAAGATTCATTTTACACACTTGTTGCATAAACAACTATTTTGATTTTTAGCTTAACCAAAGCTTTAATCAATATATTATAATATTATTTTGGCTAGTCTGACTGATACTTCACCTGCATTTTTTAGCGGCATCAGCATACTTATACAAGAATTATCCATAACATCTTCACAAGTTTCACGGCATGTCAATTCCTTTTCCATCTGCTCCGAAATTACATGCTGCAGGTTTCAAGATTGCTCGAACTTCAGCCGATACTGATTCTGTTCAGAGCGTGAAGACTAGACTATTTAACAGTTTCACCGCAAGTGCATTCATGTGGCTCCCAAACTGCAAACTGCCTGTCCAGTCGCAGGTCAATTAAATTCGACATGATGGGTCATTAAGGAGGGTAACGATGAATGGAAATGACAAAGAATTTAGTCAAGAACTACCTTCCTAGAGATTTAAATTTACTGCCTTAATTTTCATTAAAAACACGTTTTAAAAACTTCCTAATTAGACAAATAAGCCCATTTGTTAAAAAATGGCAACTGATTGTTGGCTGTCGCTTGCTTCATATAGACGCAATGGATATGCAAACAACTATTAATTTTAGCAAACGTATCTGTTATTTAAACTGCCATGCCATTTTTTTTTAAATTTGTAACGTCGAGTGCGATGCTTCGAAATTGTAACATAAGCTAAAACAGTAACGACAGTCTCAAGTTAATGCTGAATTTAAAAAGTACGTAGTTAACAAAGGCATCAAAGTAAAGCTGTATGCTCACAATTTCCAAAACGTGGGGTATAAGGTGACTGTGCACGATAATATGTATATGTCCCTTCGCCGTATCATCAGTAATTAGTAAATTATACTTCATCAGTGAGCTGAGTTTAGTCCAGTCATTTCAGTTCTTTGAAAATCAAAAGATCTTAATTTCGGTAATACAAAATACGACCCTGCCGCTGTATTTCATAACGAGTGCGAATAAGGGAGGGAATTCGAAATTTAGCTGTGTGTTCTCCTATGAATGGCTTTTACAGTTCGGGATCAATAGGGAAAGTCCAGAGCTCAACTTAAACAGTGCCGTAGCCCTCTTCCTTTGTATTATATTGTATTTAAAACTAAATTCTTATAAGACAGTTGGGTTAGTGTGGATTATAAAATACATAAACCAACTCTAAGCTTAATCCTAATAGTAAAATAACAAGTTTTATCAATGATATAATTTTTTACTCTTGTAGTAATAATACTATTTTTTTTCTTTATATTATAATTTTTATAAGCAAATTATTTTTACACCAATCTCAAATATTATGATAGATAGTATAACGGATTATTTTGTTAATACCTATTTACGTAAACTTGTTTTGAAATATACTTTCTGAAAGCACGTGGAGCATTTAATTGGCTCAATAGGTTTTAATGAACTAATGAAAATTTATGAAAATAATACAGAAATTTGTTCAAGTGCACGCAGTTGTTACCAAAACCAAGGTAATATTTTTATTACTGTCTAACCCGAACCAGTTAACTTAAAAGTTAGTTTATCCAACTCAAATTAAATTGAAAGTGGAATATTTTGAAACCCTCCTGAAAAGTCTCCTACACTGCCGTGCTTAAGGAGAATGCCCTATGACCAAAAAATAATATATAAAAATTGAGATATTAGGATCAATTTATTTCAAATTCGATACTCTCGTTGTTAAAACTTAGCATAAACGCCGTAAATATCACTTAAAACTCGTAGAAAAAAATCTAGTTTGGATAATTCTTAGTTTTCAATAGTGATCTAAAAAAGGCCTTTCGGTTCGAAAACAAAAAACAAAAATTAATTTTTTCGATTGTTGTGTATCTCGGTTATTACAATCATTACCAGTTTCTGACAGGAACTGCTCCACACTCTAACTCATTCACTTGGAAAAATAATTGTTGGCGAAAAATTGGTTACAATTGGAAGCAACCGGATTTGTTTCTGGAAAAGTACTATAAGAAGTAAACCAGTCAACCAATTTTTTTACGTCTGCATTATATCTCTTAATTCTTGAGTCTCGTCCATCAACATGTTGATTAGCGGTGTCCAGGGATGCATGGTAAAATTCTTCAATTTCTTCGTAAACCGAATTCATTGTATGCCATATGTTCATTTGCACAGTACACTTTCTCGTGTACTTCGTCCCCTGGAATATTCTTTTGGTTCTGAAAATATGATTGTAGTTTTGATGATACTGATGACAAAATTGTGTTAGAATCTGACTAACTCTAGATTTTTTTATAATCTCTGTGCTTTGTGTTTTATGTTTTTATATGATATAAAAAGTGTTCTATGTTTCTTAGTAACAAGCTAATTTAAACAGATTTATTGTTTTTTTAATATTATTGTATTTTTGTTTCGTATAAAAATATAACTTTTGTTGCACTTTTTTCTTTATTTGGTAAGTATGTGTTGTGTTTTATCTTGAAGTCCTATTTGTTCGACTTTTCTATTTAGAAGTTGCTATTTAGTTTTTTTTGTTAATATAATCTATTTTTGTTTGCTGAAGTTCTGCTTTTTGTATAGTATTTAAGAAAAGCAATTAATTTATGAGGTTATAATATATTTAACTTAAATTTTTAGATTCTTTGTTCATTACTGTCTTTCCTTCTTTCTTAGTATGAATCATAATTTTGATCGGTAACTTGTTTAGGATTTAATTTTTTTTTTAGAAAAATTTTATTTAGTTTTTATTTTATTTTTCACATTTTTACAGGATGCTGCGTCGTCTTTTCTACGTATTAAATACACTCTAATCTATTTTTTATATTTATTTTATAGAACCTATTTGCATTTTATGCATATGCAAATATTAAATGATATTTTCTAATCTTGTAATAATAATACTATTTTTTTTCCTTATATTATAATTTTTATAAGTAAATTATTTTTACACCAATCTTAACACGTTAACTGCCACGTGAATCATATTCATTTAGGCCATGTGATCCATACTTGATTCACGTGCAAACTATTACTTTTATCTCTGTAGCTCGCCGGCGATTCACACTGGCCATATAAACGCACGGTAGTTAAAAAAGCATGGCCTCATGAACAAATTAAGGTAGTTAGCCCCCGTAATTTTCTTATCGGACGTTAAATATAGTTTATTCTTAGACGCTTTTTATTGAGAAAATGAAATAAATACTATTTACTATTACATGTTAAAAAAAAATACAGAATGGGTACCAACATACAAACTATACAGATCTTAAATCTAACATAAAAATAACATTGCTATTCTTTTGAACAAACATGTGATTTTGTGAAACAGGTCACGCAGTAGTACTTATCGCATTGGATGCACTTCCATCTAGTTTGTGCATTATTTTTGGCTGCCACGGATCTTCCCATTTCTTGAGGTATTTTAGAATAGCAAAAGGAGCATCTTATCTTATTATAACGAGAATAGACAGGTTTTGTCACGTATGATTCACACGGCCTGCTATGCAATTTCGATCAGCCAGGCTACGTGAGACATACTTGATTCACGGTCAAAAACGTAAATTTTGACAGCTATTGACAAGTAATAGATACCTTGTCATCATTTTTAAGATTCTGGAAGTATAATAAGGAATTTTTAGGTCGTGGCCCATGGGGACCAAAAAAAAAATTGTATTGTGGCAGTTAACGTGTTAAATATTATGATAGTATAATGGATTATTTTATCGATATCTGTTTACTTAAACTTGTTTCGAAATATTCTAACCCAAACTAACCCCCACCCCCCACCTCCCCGGACACCCAAATATTTTCGAAAAAATGGAAACAAATTGAAAAAAAACGTAAAAAATTGTGCGGAAAGTTAATAAAAGTATATAAAAAGTTAATAAAAGCATTATAAAACAAAATAAGACGAAATAAGAAAAAAAAATAAAAAAAAATAGAGAAATGCGGTTTTTGGCGAAAAAAAGGCAAAAAAGTTCAGGCAGCCGGGGATGGCAAAAATGGGAAGAAAAATGCTTTATGAAATAAAAATAAAAGTTTTTGTGAAAATGGGAAAAAATTTAAAAAAGACAAAAAATGTTCGGAAAGATAATAAAGATATTATAAAACGAAATAAGAAAAAAAAGAACATAATAAAAAAAGATTGTTCGGAAAGTTAATTAAAGTATTATAAAACCAAATAAGAAAAAAATTATAATAAAAAAAGGAAAAATGATTCGGAAACTTGATAATAGTATTATAAAACGAAATAAAGAAGAAAAAATAATAAAAAAAAGTTAGAGGAACGCTGTTTTCGGCGAAAAAAAAAAGTTGGAAGGAAAAATATAAAAAAGTGTCGGAACCAGGGGCAAAAGTTGAGAAAAAAAGCTTAAAAAAATAAAAACTTAATTCCTAATATTTCATTCAAAAGTTTCACTTCAGTTGTGTGCTCTAAAGGTGAGGCTCATATATTTTTTTTATTTTATTGTTCATATCATATTTAAAGCAATAAAAGAAGCATTTGCTTAAATGCTTATCAAGATTCTGTGTCGTTTTTTCTATTTAATAAAAATAAATCAAAATCTATTTTTTATATTTATAGAACCATTTTTCACTTCGTGCATAATATGTAAATATTGGAGATATACCTACCTGCTTATATAATCGGACAAGTGTCGCATATACACCTTGCTCAGTACTCAGTATATCTAATCACATATGTTTGTTGTGTTGTTATCTATATTATTCCTAATATGCATATCTTCAAGATAAAAGTATATTTTATCAATGAATGTCATCGGTACTATTTGAGACTGTTGTTTAGTAATAGTGCAAAGATATAAGCGTAGATATTAGTGTTTACCTTTATTGGTTGGAGGTTGGAGTTAAAAGTTCTGTAATAGGCAGTTATCAAAGTATGTTTTAAATTATATACATATAATTTCGGAAATATTTATTGTGCATATCGGTTTGTCGTACTACTTGCCTGACAGATTTCAGCATATAAATTTAATGACTGTAAATTTTGGAATCAATTTTTGTTCATAAAATTTCAATACTATTCTAAAACCTTGTGCACTTTATAGATCTTAGTATATTTTGTAAGAGCACATTTTGGATGTAATTATGCCCTTTTGCAATTAGTACATTTTAATTTCCTTCATTTTGTAGTGACCAGTGGCCACACAGAAGCATACCCATAATCCGTAGGTAGGCAAACGTAAAGACTTTCAAGAATGAATATTCGAAATAGATTATGTCATTACGAATTGATAGAAATTTGAATCCACTCATTGAAAAGGGGTAGTTGTATGCTGTTGTAATCACCTACAGGGTTTAAGAGAACATTATATGTATTAGTCAAACTTTCTAAGTAGTACAGGGTAATTAAAAGAAGACTACCAACATGATATGTTCCTTCAAAATACAGTAAGTAGACCTTACAGTACCAGTAGATTTTAGAAAAAAAATCATATTTCATAATTGAAAATAAATATTAAATCATATTTTTTTTTCATTGCAGAATTCAAAATATTACCTTGCATCGGAAAACTTTTCAGTCTTTTCGTGTATTATTGTCACATGATAACTACTGGTCAATAATTTCAAAAATTAATATGTTTTACGACGCGACGTATTCTTTCGTACGCATGCCATATGAGCCCAAAAATAATAGCCACTTATACATAGGTATGTACAAGTTCTATAGGGTAGCACAAAAACATTCGGATAGTTGCTAGCCGTGACAATATAAAAAATTAGTCGAACGAGCGTTAAATATCAGAACTTAGACAGTTTTGAGCATGACATGCTTTTGCGTAGACAGCTCAGTCTTATTCACTCCCCAGGAAAAAGCGTGCTGAGCGCCCCAATAGAATTACATTCAATGCAGTGGAACGGTATATCATCAGAACGGTAGATAGATCTACCACAAAAATGCAATACTGAGACGAAATATTTTTCTTATGACATTTACGTATATGATAGGGCATCATTGCCAGTATAATTTTCAGCTTTATTTATTTAAAACTTCAAATTATAATGCTGATTACGCCTAAATGACAAAGTTTTTGTAGCTCACATATTATTAGGAGTTAGACCCAATTCATGTTGCATAACCCATCGGAAAAATGTGATGTGATTGGCTGGTCAGTCCAACTGGCTTTACAAAGGTAGATGCTGCAATGCAAACTTGATTTCATATATACCAACCTGGCAAAAAATATCATGACGGGGATACCTAAAATATAAGTGCACTGCAGTACTGCTCATAGGTAGTCGAATTTCATTCATAAAAGCAGCAGGTCATAGTAGAAATTTCTGTTGAATTCATAATACATGAAGATTTGATGCTTGATTTCATGTATACCAACCTGACAAATAATAATATGACCGGGATACCTAAAATATAATTGCACTGTTCATAGGTAGTTGAATTTCATTCATAAAAAGCAGATCATTTAAAAATTGGGGCCAATTTCTGAACCTATTTTAATTTCAATCTGTAAAACCAACTCTTAATATGTATTTTGTTACATCATATATTTTTTTAAATAAAGTAAATGTTAAAAAACACTTCGATGATTCATCTAGCTGGGCCGATGTAGCCAATATCGTCTACCTATTTTACAAGCCAACTTTCAAAGCTGCATTTGCTCAAATAGTAGAAATTTAAATTTCTATTGAATTTATAAATAATGAAGATTTGATGCTGCAATGTAAACTTGGTTTCATGTATACCTACCAACCTGACAAAAAATATCATGACCGGGACACCGAAAATATAAATGAACTGCTCATAGGCGGTCGAATTTCATTCATAAAAAAGCAGACCATTTCAAATCCATGATGGAACTTTAGGGTACATTAAAATATTTTAGGCCAATTTCTGAACCTATTTCAATTTCAACGTGTAAAACCAACTTTTAATATTTTGTTACATCATATATATATTTTTAAATAAAGTAAATGTTGAAAAACACTCATGATTCATCTAGCTGGGCAGATGTAACCCAATATCGTCTACCTATTATACAAGCCAAATTCCAAAGCTGCATCTGCTCAAATAATGGAAATTTCTGTTTAATTCATAAATAATGAAGATTTTTCGGTCATCAGCTTTTTAGGAGATATTAATATTCATTATTTACAGGTGGATAATGAAAGTAAAACAATAAACTAACGTTGTACTGTTGTACATACAAAATCCAATGTGAGGAATATTGCAAGCTGAATCGCAAAGCGAAAAACAGGCTGACCATCATTTATGGACATCTACCTGCTTATACGACTCGCTTTTATAGCTTTCCTTGCTATAAAAATCATCCCTTATTTGCATCTGTTCGACCTTTTGTCTTCCAACCTAAATTTACCGCGCACGCCCATCTAATATTAATGCTGAAACAAAGTTGAACGCCATGACATTTTCAAATACAATTAATTAAGTTCGCCACGGCAGATATGAAAAAAGTTGTTTTAATATTAACCAGGAACATGTGTGTATAACTACGCTTTTAGTTTTTTGCCCTCCCTTTCAATTCAGGGACCACCAGCAGCTAAATGGACTTCTAAATATTTAACGCCATTATTGTTCCGTTTGTATGCCTTAGACTCCCTTGTATATTATTTGCACCCCTTGGTAGTTAGTTGTTGGGTTTTAACAGTGCTGCCAAGAGTTGGCTTATTTATTTTATTGTGCTACATCTGATGTGTTTAATTGACTACTTACAGGTAATTTAAAATCATCGAAACCCAAGAATATAATATATGTTAAGGATAATATAATATAAGAGAATACATGGGAGCGCGACTACCTTTCTGAACGTTAATAATTATTCATATACGTATTCGATACTGTTAATCAGGAGGTACTCTTATGGACTTTTACGTATATAGGTTTGGATAATACTGGCGCTGAAATTATCTCGAGAATAAGAAGGATTTCACACTCCTCTATATTAGAATCTATTGCATTTGTTATATTAAGGTTATCCTTTAGAGATGTTTATAGTATATTCTTCTCACCCTCTTAATTAGTACCAAAGATGCCCATAAATAGTTGAAAATTTGAAACCATATATACATAGTTATCTGTTGAACATTGCATCTCTGTAAATTCTGGGAAAAATGATGCTAAGATAGGTCATCTCTCGTAGTAGGTACGAGAGATGATGTATTAATTTTTCAATTAGCAAAGAAAAACAGAAAGTTAACATACGAAATATTGCACTGACTGTTTGAGAAGAAATTTCGCTTAAGCTAAAGCTCAAACTTAAGTTTAACCTGCCATTTAAACTAGATAAAAGTCAGTATAATGGAAAATTAAATACAATTTCTTCCCCGATACGTGTCTGATCGAGTGAAAAATAAAGCACTAGCTCTGGGTAGATAGGATCAACTGTTCTGCTGTTAATTAAGGTCAAATATGCGTTTGCGGCCAGAAGTGGTTAAAAATCAAAAGGGTTTTAATGCTATAAGCGTGCGATAAAGTGAAATGTAAATTTCTTATTTGAGTTAGTTACAGTAGACCACGTATAATCTTCGGTTAAATGGATTTTTAGGAAACTTAAATGTGCCCTAATAAACAGTCTATTTTAAAACAGTGGCAGCTGCCTCTCCTCGCTCTTACATTTAAAAACCGATTTATGTTTTATTTACATTTTATCATATTTAAACTTCATTATTTTGCATTTTCGATGTTATTGAAAGTTCAATAAACTTTTTGGGTAAAAGAAATTAATGCATTAATAAACATTATATAATGCATGGACATTTGGAACTAATGAAATGCGTTGTCATGGGGACAAAATGAAGAAGCTTGGTACAAGAATTCAATGATGACTTGCTAATATTCAAAAAACCCTGAAATATCAAGAGTCTGAACGGAAAGAGTGAAAACCCGAAAACAAATGTTGCAGCGAAGGCGGGAAAGCTTAATAAAACTGAGGAAGAAGATGGAAATTTTCACAAAATATCCAGGCAAAGTCACGACATTAAAGGGTTAATTGAGGCTGCATGCTCATTCACATATCAAAGTTTTCGTTTTTTTTTACATTTTTTTCTTCGTAATATGATGGTGAACTACAGTACTCCATCGTTGTCCGTCTTCTATTTCCTGAAGGCTTTCCCGGTCCCTTCGTCTGTTGTGTCCAAATTCTTGGAAAATACATTAGCGACAGAGGGTAGGTAGTCGATCCTTGATATTAATCATTAAGAATCGGCAGGTTTGGCATTCTTACCGTCCATGGGATGCGCACTGTATTGCATCTTTCTTCAACTTTATATTTTAAATGCATCTATGCGGTGTCTAACCCCCGCCTTGATATGTTCCACGATTCAGAAATGTTCTAAAATATGATCGAACAAGAGTTGTTTTTGTTTTTTATTTCGTTATTTGCCTGTGCCATTTTATTGATAACTTTCCAGATACTTCTCTATGTCACACAGTCAAAGGCTTTTTTGTAGCCTGGGAAGCACAGAAACATAGGTGCGACTTTTCTATTAGCCAACTGATATTAAATACTTTTCCGCATTTTACGAAGCAATAGCAGGTACTTTTGCAGCACTCGGTCAATTATTCTTTGCTAACATGCGATATTAATGACACCGTTCTGTAATTTTGAAACTTTCGTGTTGCTCTCTTTTCAGTGATGGGGATGAATCAGGTTTAGACCAATTGTTAGCCCAGTTAACGTTTGATATGCCATATTGTAGATGTTTAGTACCATCATCTCCCAGCAAGCTTATCATCTTAACAAGAACACTGTCCGTTCTTGCTGCTTTTTTACTTCAAAGTGTGTTATGACAGTTTCAATTTTATAATTCTTCTTCTTCATAGTATCTTCATATCTGAGACATTATGGGTAAGTGCAACGATGAACCACAGTCTACCATCTTTGTCGGCCTTCTGCTTCCTGGAAATTAATTTGTTATATTAGACTTTTTTGACCTAGTGCTCTCTAAGCCATCTACCTTCGACTTTGCCCTGCACTATCAGATTTTCCATTAGGCTTTTCCGATCCTTCTGTGTGATGTGTCTAAGGTATTAGAAGATACGTGAGCGACGTGTGGATAGTCGATTCTTGATGTTGAATTCATCAAGAATCGCCTGGTTTGTTCTTCTCGCCGCGCATAAGAAGCACACTGGGCAGCATCTATTTCTACCTTGAAATGCAGGGCCCGCAAGCAACACCCCCCAAGATTAAACTGGGGAGCTATTTAAAATTTCGGAGGCGAAGAAATCCTTCACCCTGGAGCTTAGAATTCCGATAATTATGTGGTACGTCTTCCCTGTCCTGCTTTATCGTTGTTAAAGGTGATGCTAGATTCATAAACAGAAAAATAATAGAAGCCTTCGAAATGTACATATACAGGGGAATTCTGCGAATTTTATGGGAACAGAGGATTACTAACGACAAAGTACTCCATTGCATGCACAGACAAAAATAATTATTTAACAGCGTTAAAGAAAGAAAAATACAGGGTCTGGACCATTCACCCCTCAGAAGGACACGAGTTGCTCCGACTCATAATAAAGGACAAAGTGCAAGAAAATAAATCAGTGGGAAGGCGCCAGAACTCATGGCTAAAGGATTTGAGAAGGTGGTTGGAACGCTCGTCTACGGAAATTTTCGCGCTGCAGTTTTCAAGGCTGCAGTTGTCATTTGGATCGCCAACCTTTGGAAGGAGAGGGCGTAATAAGAAGGAGAAGATGAGGAGCCAAACGGCTGCCCGATATTAGTTTTTTTGTCGTATCTACCCATACTTAATATAGCCTGCAAGCTAGTGCAGTTACCAGAAGTGTGGCAGCGAGGATTCGTATTATATCTGTATGTTTTTAATCTAAGAGTGCAAAGAGCAAAAAGCTGCATGCAAAATCTTTGGTGGAGTAAAACTCTAAAGCACTACAATATCTTGTAGACTTATTGTTCAGTATCTCTATTCTAAACTCTGAGCATATATCGTATGATATATTATCCATATATTCATATATATTGATGACTATCTTCTTCATGAACAACTAACTTGGCAAATATATAGAACAGAAAAACATATAAAAAGACACCAATATGACTAGCTATAACATGTATGAAGTCACAAAAATGTCAATCGAGTGATAATAAATTCTAGGTGAACGTTACAACGTCTACAATGAATGT
>MU181936.1:552031-592238 GCA_016904865.1 Pissodes strobi | reverse complement strand
AGACGCATATGAAAGTATGGAAATTATTAAATGTAAGAATAGTTTAAATAGAGATAGAGGGCCTATTCCGTATAGTCCATTGTATTGGTTGATCAAGCGTGACTAGTGGGATTCCAGGATTGGTTCCTTTGGTTCCGCTTGATTAAGTAAACATTTAGTATAAAAGCGAGTTAGGTAGAGTTTTAAATTTAGTTTTAATCATCTCCTGATGATGCTAACATGGTTAGCGAAACGCGCGTCGAGTGCAATAATTCTGTTTCGGTATTGTGGATAAAACTCCGTTTTAGTGCATGTTGCCGAAGGTTCCAAACCCCAACATAGTAAATCTCTCTTGCTAAATTTGTTATTATCGCTAATTTTGCTTGAAGTTGATTTTGCATCTGATCCCCCACCATTAGATTGTTCGTAAATGTGCCAAAACAACTCATGAGCCATCAAGCTTTTGCTTGAAGATTGTCTAGCAATTTTTACGAATGGAATCATCATCACTCTCATCTGAGCAATCGATAGTCTAAGAATCATCATATACCTATAACTGTCCATATTTTTTCATGATCTCACGTTTTAATTCCATCAACATGTTCTGCCACAAATCATTTTCAAACAAACATTTTTTGAATCTAGGGTCCACGAATGTTGCAAAAAGTAGAAAACTTTTAGTTAAAGAATTCGTTTTGAAATTAATTTTTAGCTTTTAGGCGCCAGAGAAATTAGATTCATTAGCTTTAATAAGATAATTTAAAAAAGACTGATACTTATTATTTCATATATTTATTCATTCGCAAGCATTACGATAAATCGCAAAGGTTTTAATAGGTTTGGTAAATATTTTGCTAGTTCCCATTGGTGAAATGCCATAGCCATTTTATCAAGTGCTAAATCTTCATCCAACATTAATAAATTTAAAGCATTTTTTACTAATTGTGGGTAGATCCAAGGGTAGATCCATATAAATTTTAATTTCTTTTTCAATTTTATTTAAAAAAATATCTTGCTAAATTTGCTATTATTTCTAATTTTGCTTGAATTTGATTTTGCATCTCATCCCACACCATCAAACTGTTAGTTACCGAAACAAGTCATCGGCCATCAAGCTTTTGCTTAGCGATTGTCTAGCAATTTTCACCAGTGATGCATCATCATGACTCTCATCTGAGCAATCGATAGTCTCACAATCCCCACATACAACTGTCCATAATCCTTCATGGTTTTAAGTTTTAATTCCATAAACGTGTTCTGCCTCAAATCATTTCCAAAGAAAAATGTTTTGATTCTAGGATCTACGATCTACGAATGTTGCCCAAGGCGAAACCCTTCTAGTTATAGACATCGTTAACCGTTTATTTACAATTATTTTTAGCTCATCTTTTAGTGTTTGGACTCCATAAAAACTGCTGATGGATCTAAAGCTTTACTAAGGTAATTTAAGAGAGAATGATACTTATTATTTCAGCTTGGTTATTTCTTCAAAAGGTGTTAATAGGTTTAGTAAAGTTTTTGCTAGTTCCCATTGGTCCAATGCCATAGCCGTTTCATTATGTGCTAAATCTTCATCCATCATTAATAAGTTTAAAGCATTTCTTGCTCGGCTTAACGTTCCAACATGTAATGCCTTTAGTTTCATCGAGTTGATATATCTTGGACTAAAGTTTCTCAGTCTAACTAACTATTCTCTGGACACTTTTTGATTTCGTAAACCAAAGATGAATGATAAAAGTGTGAAACTATCCGTGTTTCTTTGCTCAATTATTCTGTTATGGAAGAAAACAAGGTTGATGAATTTAGTCTTTTTGATTCTATGATAGCGTATGCAACTCACATTTAATGGTTACTTTAATAGGTGTGGAAAATAAGGTTTTTTAAATGAAATATCCTGCAATAACGAAAATTACTTAACATTTAAATTAAACAATAGTTAATCATACTGGGTACACTTACTGAAAACTCAATCGGGATAATTTTTTCAATGAAATATCACATACGTGCTTATAAGTCAGAAACTTGACTAGTTAGGTGTGATACACATAAATAAAGAACAAATTTTAACTGCTTCTCGTATCGGTAATAATAAAAAGGGTATTCCATTTAAAAATCTAATTTTCCACACTTTTTCAAGTATCCAAATTACAAGTGTTTTCAAACCTGTATCATGTATATTGCAACTAAGATTTTGCCATAGCGTAAAAGACCTCCGGCTATTGCCTAACTCTCAGCCAAAGTGCGGTGTCTTAGTATCTCAGAGTTCAAAAATCTCAGCATTTTTTAAAAGCCATGTTTTCTGAGAAAAAAATGGGATTTAATTTTTACGTTGAACACTGCAACATAAGGTTTAGGAAAATGTCAAGGAATATTGTTCAGAAATTAATACAGAGACTAAACATAATATTATATACTTGGTGTATTGTCTGATAAAGTTAGGAGAATTTGATCGCATCTAATTTCCATTCTTGCATTAAATCGTTCATGTTTTGGACAATAGCTAAACCTAAATATGTGTGGAAAACATTTACAGAATAATACAAATGAACACTTCTCGGTTATTCTAAAATCTATCCAATGGGCAGTAAAAGATAAAAATGAGTTATTATTATAATTAGCACAACCAGATATCAGTGCTTACAGAAATTTTTAAATTTTCTTCTAAATAAGTACCGAGGTAAGTACAGAGTTAATTTTTTTTAAATTGCCTTTGTGCATCGTTCATAAATATCTGGAAGTATATTATCTCTAAAATAAAAAAGAGCGTACGTTGTTGGTACGTCTTCTCTATCTATTACCACTGCCACTGATTCTAATATTATGGAATTTTATATGAAGTCACACTGATAAAAATGTGAGAAAAAAACCTTAATAAATATTTCTTTGCTTTTTATTTATTTGCTTTAAATAAAAATTATTTAGATTAAACAAAATTTCTTAATTTTAAATACTTGGGCGTGTTTGACTTTTCTTGGTTATTTCTTTGCCTTGTGATAGCAAGACTTTTTTCCATATTAAACACATATTTGTTCGCTTTAAAGATTTACAGATACGAAACCTCTCCATTATTTAAAACAAATAAGGGTTGCTTTAAATTAAAGATTGTGAATATTTGATCAAATATCTCTCTTACAACTCGTAACAGTTGCGCAGCCGCGTCGACGCTTTACGCTTCCCAGTCCTCGTCTCGGGCCCTTAGTTCAGTTTCATTTCTGTTGCCGTCCTATAGGGAAATTTTATCCACCCAATGTGGCTATTTTGTTAGTATTTGTGATGGAATATACATTAATTAAGTGCGACTTGGGTCATTTGTGCCCTCCTTTCAAGGTAAGTTACATTTTTATTATATTACTTAGCTAGATACCTAATCAATCGTTTGTAAATAAAAAGCGTTCTCTCATAATCAACATGGCGTGAGTTTTACTAGTACCTAATTAAAAATTGTTTTCTGCTGTTACTACCTAGAGATGCAGATGAATTCACACGATATACGCCTACAAGAGTGTATAACAGTTCGCTTAGGCAGTTTGGCGTACGATCTTGAGTATTTTTGCTTTTTACGTTGTACAAGTTCAATGGCGTCCTCTTCGTTCTTGTAGGTACCTACATAATATAATATGAATTGATAGGTATTTCAAAGCCCTGTTTATTTAATCTGAATAAATAAATAGTTGATCCATGGAAGTACAGTTTTGAAGCAAATTGTTTTTTATTTCGATTAAATCTAATAGTATTTAAAAAAATATTATTTTTGTTAAATGGATGACATACTTTTAAACAATATAACAGGCTATTCGAATAGCATCATGAACAACAGTCACAATTGTTTCGTTTCTATTATTTTTTGTTTTAGTTATTGTTGTTTTATTTTTAGATCAAAATATTGACGGCATCGAAGTTTTACGTAGCCTGATGGAAATCGATTTAATGTCGTTACTAACAATAGAATCGGTGACATCTTGTGCCAGTTCCGTTCAATGCTCATTACACTGGATCTGGAGAGGTAGTTGTATGTCCTATTAGTTTAATTAAGTAAAATGTTACTATTTTTATATGATAAAATTCTTATGAACTTTAGAATTTTAGTATTTTCTATAAAAACTAGTGAGTTACCGTTAATATTAATAAGTAGTACTAACTTATCTCATAATATGTTCATGTTCCTATCTAGTATTTAGAAAAAAGATGTTTTTAGCTTATGATAATAGTTTTTTTCATTATAAAAATGATTTAGCTTTCAAAACCAGTGATAAGCAGAGACAAAATAATCTGATTATATTTTTTATTTATATTTTGGAAATACTCGTTTTGTTCTTTGTTTTTAATACCTTTGAATAAAAATGTTTCTTGGATATCCCTTTTTAACTTTTATTTTATTTACTATGGGCAACTGTTCCTGTCATGAATTTGGTAATTAAAAGTTGAGTGTTCTGACAAACCATTTACAAATCGGTGGTTAGATAGGATTCGGAATTTGAATTCTTTAGCATTTAAAAGAAAACTAAGACATATATTTTATTTCAGCTAACACGTGAAACCTAAATACGTCTTAATAATAATAACAGTGTTTTTTTAAGCTACATATTGAAACATTGAACATGCTTGACCAAATAAAAATTATTTGATTCAAATAAGAGAAATTATTTCGTATAAATGCCCAAAACATTGGTTTAAATTACCGACCTATTTAAATTAAAATACGAAGTTTTTGGAACAAATATACCTCAGATTTCAATCAAAACACAAAGGTTTTAGAACATATATATGTTATATTTGTTCCAAAAGCTTTGTGTTTAAATTTAAATAGGCCGGGTATTTAAACCAATGTTTTGGGTATTTGTACGAAATAATTTCTCGTATTTGAATCAAAATAATTTTATTTGTTTTAAAGTTTCTTTTGTTTGATGTGAACAACGATTATAAAATCATATTGTTTGTTCGCAATAAATATTTATTTCGAACAAAGAAAAACTTAAAAATAAATCAAATAAATATTAATTTTTTTTCAAACAAATATTTGTTTGGCCATTATCAAAGAAATATTTGCTTGAATAAACTCCATTTTTATTCGGATCAAATAAAAATTTTTTTCAGTGCACCTGTATAAGAGATAAATATATTTATGCACGTAATCTCTTGTCGGACTAAAGTCATATATATTTTTTTATTAAAAAGGAATTTTTAGTGTTCCATTTCCATATATTACCCATTTGTTTATTTACCAAACGCGATAAATTTTAGTAAGTGCAAAATTACGTTGATTTTATTATTTAATATTTTTTTCAATAATGATAGATATCGCGAGAAATCGTTAATAAATTTATGCATGGAGAAAAATTTTTGGTACTTAAACATAAAGGTAGTGTTAATTTCTTTTTAATTGTAAAACTGGTTATAGATACCGAGATAGATACATCGTTTAACTGTTAAAATTTTTGAATTTCATATTTCAATATGTCACTAAAATGAGAATAAGATGAAGTACGAATAAGATTGTTTTTATTTGGATAAGCAGGATATAAACCACAGACAATTGACCATGAAAAACAGTAATTATCATGAGTTATATGAAGAATATGGGCGGAAAAGTATTTAAAAATTATTCATATTTATTTTTTTATGTAGAATTTCATATAGAGAATAACCGTGAGAATAAGAATTGATTTTTTGAAATAATTACATTTTCTGCCTATTATAGAGCTTTCAATAAGGAATAAAAAGCAAATACATATAATATTTAATTGGACAAAAACCGATAAAACCTACTTTATTTTGTAAAGTAGTTTTACGAAAACCTGATGTGAAGAAATGCATTAAATTTTCTATGCCCTATGTAGATGGGTATCGGCCAAAGAAATAATATCGGTCGATCCCTAGTAGATACCATAAAAAGATAACAGCAAATACCTAATTTGTATAACCGACGAGTAATACAACACATCATAAGAAGGCCCAAAAACAGTATTATATACAGAGTGATTGACAGTGGATGGAACATTAAACCGTTGGCTGAGAACAGGGGTAAACGTTTCGGGTCAATCAGTTAACGGATCGCTCTGAAAATTTGGGCGTTTACATATACAGAAATGTTCTACCTTGCTAGATTATTTTCGATACGGTAATGTTGCCACTATTAGAAAGTAATAGCAACTGTGATATTTTAAATAGAACTCCAAGTCTCGCTCCAAGTATATAATCTTATCTCCACAATCTCAATTAATTTCTTAACAACTTGTCTTAACATTTTCCCATAGGTACCTCTTTGCTGAGGATTTCATTTCCATTCCATTTTTTTTTCGGAAAACATGACTCCTAAAAATGCTGATGTTGCTGAACTCTAGGATACTAAGACACTGCAATTTTATTGAATGTTACGTAATATCCGTTTGCTTTTTACCATATGGCCAAATTTTACCTTATACAATATAACAGGGTTGTTTAAAAATGCATGTAATTTGGCTATTTGAAAATGTGCCGAAAAGTAGGATTTTTAAATTGAACACCCTGTATTATTACCTATGTAGAAAACTGCTGAAATATACCATTGCTTGACTAAACGTCATATAATCCCCATTAATGTTTAATACTTTTAACATCCTTTTCTACTCCTGTAATTTGATTTACTACATATTTACTACCTGTACTTTTAATGAGATTCATTAAGGTACATATTTGTCATTAAGATACGAGTATAACCCATCAAAATGCAATATCACAGCAATATTTAGTCAATATCAAAATTTTTATGACCATGACATTTAAAATGTATTAATCTTGATATTTCATAGTCTCTAGTAGATTTGGAAAGATAAGTACTTATTTTTCATTATTATGACTGGTCAGGGAAAAAGCAGTATATGCAACTCACATGTAATGGCTATTAAGACAGTCGCATTCATTACCACACCAGCCTTAGGCCAATTAACAACGCAAATGTAGGTAAATTTTTCAATGAACTTTTACATAAATGCTTATGTCAGAAACTTGACTAGTTAGGCATGATATACATAAATAAAGAGCAACTTTTAACAGCTTTTAATTTTTGACACTTTTTCAAGTAACCAAATTGCAGTGTCTTATATCTGACAGTTCAAAAATATCAAAATTTCTTAGAAGTCATGTTTTCTGAAAATAAAAATGGAAATTAATTTTTATGTCAAAAATTGCAGCCGATAAGGATAGGAAAATGTTAAGGAAAGTAAAAGCAATAAAATACGAAAAAACATATTTTCAATTTGTCATAAAAAATTTTAAGGAGAGTTATTAAGAAATTAGTAGAGATAATACACATAATATTACATACTTGGTGTTCCATATAAAATAACACGTTAGAGCATATCCGGTTACGTAAACGACCAAATTTTCAGAGTGATTCGCCAGAAACTGTGATCACTCTGAATATATAAATTTGTAAATATTTAAGAAAAATATCGCTTTTTCTATAACGCCACTAACCGCATGATATATTTAAATAAATATTATTATCTTATATATATCATAGAAATGCAGTACTATTATTTTGTACTTCATGAAAATAAAACAAATAAAGTACGAAAAAATATATTTTCAATTTCTCATAAAAAATTGCAAGGAAAGTTATTAAGAAATTAATACAGATAATACATAATATTACATACTTGGTGTTCTTTATAAAATAATATATTAGAGCATATCCGTTTACGTAAACTACCAAATTTTTAGAGCGATACGTAGAGTGATTCGCCAAAAACCGTGATTACTCTGAATATATATTTGTATTTATTTACGAAAAATATCGCTTATTCTATAACGCCACTAACTACATTATATATTTAAATAATTATTATTATCTTATATCACAGGAATACAGTACAATTATTTATATTTCACGAAAGTATAGAAATAAAACACGAACATTTTTTTTTTCAATTTCGACTCCGGATTTAATGAGGTATATATGAAAATAGCATCGGAAATAGCAATATAAAAGTTTTGATCCGATATAAACTATATCGGATAAGGATGGCTTAAGAGTAAAAATTACAAGTAATCCTTAGCTACTGAGTAAATTACGTTTAAAATTTTCAAGGGTTAGCACCTGTTTTACTTAGTTTAAATATTAATATTATTTTATAAAATTTTTGTCTGTATATTTCGAGGAATATATTTATACTTCAATCTATATTAATTTTTTCGCATTTAAAACAATTTTACATGAAATATTTTTGTTGTTCAATCTTACGGTTTCATTCTTTATGCTGTTTACTCTAGTAGTATAATATTTGCATTGTTGTAATATTTTTACTGGTATTTTTATTTGCATACCTACTTGATAAAAAATATTCATAAATCATTAGAATGTTGCTTAAATATCACAAGTTAAATTGTACTATCAATTACTCAAATGATATTTTAGTAGTAACAAAAAAAAACGAAAAGAGTATTTTCAATTTCTCATAAAATCTCGTTTTTGGCCACTCTTGGTTAATCGTATCGTATATATATAGGAATAGCGATATAAAAGTGTTGCTCCGATATAAAAAAAAATACGAAAAGGATAATTTAAGAGTAAAGATTGAGTAAATTACCTTCAAACATTTCAAATGCTAACACTACTTGTTTTACTTTTTAAGTATTAATTTAGTAGAAAACTTCACCTCATCTGAATAATTTTGTAAGCTGTTTGTCTTTATATTTATAGTTCAATTTATACACCTTTTTCCGCATTTCAAATCATTTTATGTAAAATATTTTTGTCTTACAGTTTCATTCTTTATTATATAATACTTGCATTTTTGCATTATTTTTACTCGTATTTTTATTTACCCACAAGTAGGTGTGAAATAAAAAATATTCATAAATAATTGGAATGTGGCATCATTTCATAGGTTGTAACCAGACTTATTGGCTAATTGATCATTCAGCTGGTCCATATGCCTAACTCACTCAGCCGTTTGTAGTTTTGTTCTTTTTAAAGGCGTGGTTTAAAGTTTATGGCAGTTAGAGCGAGCGCCCCTAAATTTTGACTGCAAGAAATTTATTAGAAATTCTATCTGTCTGAAAATCGAATAATAAGATTTAGAAAAAATATCTTGTGAAAAGGCGTAAAAAATTAGAATGAGATGGAATTATAGCCTGAATTGTAGCCTACATGGGTAGAACAATATACTTTCTTAAAATTTAGAAGATGGTTAATGTTATGCTAAAGAAATTTATGGAATATCACTTAAGCTCAAACTTATTTATGCCACAGGTGGTAATTGATGTTCAAATGACAATTATGTTAATTGCTATGGTAATTAAGTTTTATCTTGACACTCTAACACTAGAAATTACAATAATCAAGTATCAATTATACGATTTAGACCTATTACTGCGATTAAACTTCAAATCAAAAAGTGGCACTAGTTATGGTACTTTAGCAGGTCTCTGATCAATAACTTTACATTACTTATTACTATATAAAAATCTAAACAAATTTCCTCGATACTATTTAACGAGAGGAGTTATCTTCAAAAGAATATTTGAATATTACCCAGTTACTATTGATTAAATATGTAACAATTTATATGTTAAAATTAGGGAATAAATATCCACTAAACTACGCTTAGCTTATTCCTTTGGCAACTGGAGTATAGAAGACTTCTAAAATGTCTTCAAAATGCTAAATTAAAAGGGATTTACTGAATAAAATAAATATAAATAAATATAACCGCACCAAGTAAGGAGAGTTGAGCTCAATTCTACCGATGTCGAGGCGAAACGTTCAATAATAAGGTTTAAATAGTTTTAATTAATTTTCTGCCATGGGTTTGATAAGCAGATACGTTAAACTTAGCATAAATAACCTAGACGGCCTAATTCTATAGAATATTTTAGGTATTAACGAGAATGAAAGCGATAAAAGATTGGCAGGGCTTTAGAGGACTGCTTTTTACAAAAAATAACACTAGATAAGATTAGAGAACTGAACCTCAGTATCTCTCGAAGTAATATTTCAGAATATACTTCTCGGTAATTGTCTTTAGAGTTCTCACTAGGAAAATTTAAGGTATTAGCACGATAGAGCAAGAACTAAATTTTAGATACAAGTAGGACTAACACTTAATAATTTAAATAGATTCTACCAGGACTCGCCGATACCTTCAGCCATCGGTATGTGAAAAGCTACTGGACTGGTCTTCAGTGTAGATGGACGAGCTAGGTGAACCTCAGCTGGGAAGATCACTTTCTCCACAGTACTCTCGGCCTGGACAACTTAGGATAAGACGACGGGCTCCTGCTCAAGGAAGGAATTCCCCAGAATAAATGGGCATCAGTCCCTCGGAAAGACCCTGGTGAAATGACAAACGATTTTTTAGCCATCCACTAAAAAGCACATAAGTCGAACCTACCTTTTAGAATTAAAGGGTTATCACACCGCTTGCCACACGATGTTTCACAACAGCGTAGCCAATACTGTAACAAGAGATACGCGTTACTACGCTTTGTAATATTAACAAAAAATGCTATCTGGCAATCATCAACCAGCAGTTGAAAACTTAATTGCCATAAGGCACCTTCACGGACCGAGGAGAACCTTCAATTATAACTTCCTTCGATATATCCTATTTTCATGCGCATCTTCGGAAGGCGCTTGTTGTCAAACGGGTCGGAGTACTGAAATCCACTATAGTAATGTTGTGACAATCGATACCACAATTTAACGGATACACAGAAAAAATCGCGAATTAATATTCAGATACAATTACAACGTTACAAGGTATACCATACGAAAGTAATCAAATATCACCTAGAACATTATTAAATGAAAAGTAAAAATAGTTCTATAATACTTCCATTTACAAAATGGGGTAAAAAACACCTTCGTAACAAACAAATTAAATTGGACTATCAGTTACTCAAAACCTATTTTAGTAATAATAAAACACGAAAAACATATTTTAAATTTCTCATGAAATTTCGTTTTTGACGACTCCTGGTTTAATCGGGTATATATAGGAATACCCTCGGGAATACCATTATAAAAGTGTTGAATCGATATAAAAGAAATCCGAGAGGGATAATCTAAGAGTAAAAAAAAACATGCGAACTGAGTAAACTACCCTTAAAATATTCAAATGTTAACACTTGTTTGGATTAATTATTCTAAGTATTAATTTAGCCGAAAACTTCACCTTCTCTGAATAATTTTATGTAATTTTTTTCTTTATATTTATACTTCAGTTTATACCCCTGTTTCCCGCATTTAAAACAATTTTATATTTTTGTCTTACGGTTTCATTCCTTATGCTGTTCACCCTAGTTGTATAATATTTTCAATTTTGTAATTTTTTTTTCTGGTACTTTATTTGCCTACCTACTTGAAAAAATAAATATTTATAAACCATTAAAATGTTGCATAAATATCATTCCATAGGTGTATCATACGATACTAATGAAATATCTCCTAGAATGCTATTAAATAAAAGAAAAGCTTACTATATAAAAAATAGATACTTAAAAGCCTTTCTATTTTTATACCTCCATTTACAAAATTGGGGAAAACTCACCTTGGTGTCAGACAAATTAAATTGTACTATCAATTACTCAAAACCTATTTTAGTAATTTTTTATAGGGGAAAATTATCGAGTGTTTTTCCATTTTAATTTTAATGAACTCGTCCTTTGATGATACGCATTAGAATCGATTTTTATAAATTTGTTATTAACTATACCCGTATTCCTCGGAAATAATTATTATAATTAACTTCCATCCTCATAAATAAAAATAATAGCTGTAATTTGTATTCTTGCCTTATCGATTTATTTGCTGTGAAATCGTGATATGAAATCTGATTGTATGTACGATAAGTTTACATCTCTGTTACATGCATAACTTCTATCCTTAGATTTTGTCTGTGAATATTAAGAGTGTCCTCGTAACGTGTTCCTGATAATGTATCGAAACTCAAAGAACTGGATTTCAACACCTACCTACTTATGTCAATTATTAGAGTACCTAATTCGCTAATACTTTTTCTTGGAATATTCTTCTGAAAAGAGAAAAATGAAAAACATCATTATTCATAACTCTCATAAACTCTATAGCACCCGCAAAGGTGAAAAAATTGTTTTACGTGCGTCTCCGTAAGACCTCCCCATTCTCATTCTCTGATTGTTTTCCCTTCTTTGGTTCATTCTGCGGATTTGATTAAAAAATATTTCCAAGTTATATTATATGCTTATAATAAGTTTGAAGTATGTAAAGAAGGTTTTCAATATTCTTAAAATTTAAATCCAAGCATTAGGGCACTCGTCGACAGTGGCCAGCATTATCGATTAATCCAGAAATTAGTATCTTTTGATACCTACTTAGTGGTTATTAATAATATCTGGAAAATGGTTTAATAACTATATCGAATAATGCCTCTGAATTATTGTAGCAATGCATAATAATAAGACTGTTCAATTTTTACATGAATTGATCAAACTCTTATTCAATTATAGGTCGCCATCCGTCATTGCTGTTTTTTAAAATTGAATTCTATGGTAGCGCATTGTTCTGAACATAAATAAATTAACAGAGAATTTGAACGAAAGTATAGTTTGAAAACAATAATAATATGTATTAACAATGTTTATTTCTCCAATTAATAAGTACCTAGTACTTAACAGTAGGCAACGATTGAAGAAAAAGTACATAGTAAAATTCAGTCAATATCATACTAAAACGTAATATAATATTAATAAACTTGTTTTGTAGGGTAAAGTCGGGCGAGATGGCCTAAATTGTGGTATGTAGGTGCCTGCAAATTTATTAATGCTAGGTCTATATTATTTATTATCTTTCTGTCAACTACTGTGCCAACCGGTAAGTAAATAATCATGGAGAAAATACTTTCATAAAAGAAAATTTAATGCGTTTGAAAATAAATTGCGATAAAAGAGAGACGACCACAAAATATAAATTAAATTTTAATAATAAACAACAACCTTTCTAAAGCAAAATGAGTTATTACTTAATATCTACTTATTTCGTTTCTTTTTAAATGTGAACATACCCCAACTTTAGCTCGCGTTTATAAAATAAGAGCAATTTTTATAAAACCACATCTGGCATATTATGCATTGGAACCAATTTTCTATTTTTCGGATGCTATTGTAGCTTTCCCAACATCCCGTGTATTTGGTATCATCGATAATTGAAAGATTATTATTACGCTCTTTCTGTCCTTCTAATGGGCGCAAACCTTCACTCCAGCTTAGAAGGAACTGGGGGGTGAATAATCTCAATTCGAAAGAAAAAAAAATTATTTTGAGAATTTAAAATTAGAGATTGAATGAAATAAAGTATGTCAATGCTTAGGCTAAAACGAGCTGTCGTCGAGCGTATAAATTAGGCCCTAGCTCAAATGCCGAAGAGTAGGGTGCGGGTTAATTTATTTAAGGCGCCACGGGCTTTTAGACAGCACAAGCGAAAATTACCCCAAAGTTGAAATGTGGAACTCGCTTTAGCTTAAGCTTCGCGACGAAATAAATGAATACCAATAATTCGTTATTTTTTTCTATCAGGAAAATCGATCAATAAAACAACGAAAATAAATTAGAAAATTAGATTAAATATATATACCGGCAATTTATCAGTATTAATAATGGAAAAAAATAATTACCCGAAAATTAGTCAAAATCAAAGTCGGTATAAAGCAAGTATTTGAATTAACCAAAGAAAACAACTAAAGTCGATTAGGACAAATATTCAAAAATTAATCAAAAATTACTAAAGAAAGAGGTAAACAAATATTCTACTTTTCAAAAATAATCAAGAACGTTTCAATTATTGAGCGCTAATGATAAAAAAACAGATACTTACGGAAGCTACCTGTCCCGTTGGAGATTCGCTTAAGTTCTAATTAAATAAAACAGGTGAATAAACAAACAAAGTTGGTTTATTACCTAATAATAAAATACCACAGCTGGTTAGGAGGAAGAAAAAAAATTAACTTCCTTCCCGAATTCTAGGGAGAGATAGATGGTCAACGTGACAAACAAAACCCAGTGAATGATTTTTAACTGTTTTCAAGCTTAGGATCCTTTAATTAATATTGTACTCACGTAATCTGTAGAAACCAGCATTAAATTTTCGAGACAACAATTTTCTTTTTCTTTGAGTGCTTTAATATCACCTTGATGCATACAGAAATAGATTGGCCGTATTCACATATAAACGTTTATCGCCATCGAACAACGCTTTAATTAAAGTTTGGCTATTCGCTATATCTCCCGATTGGTCGTCTTACCCGATATTATCCCATCAATTTAAAAAAATAATGTTGCTTATGGTTTAGTGCATTGTAAATTTTACAGGCTGTAACATTATTTTGGATAAAATGCAGATCGATTGTGAATCTGGGCAACAGCGATTATCTAATTCAATGAAATTCAAAAATATGAAACCAATCTAACTCAGTAAATATCAATATACCCCTCTAGGGGAGTCATCACGAATCTGCGGTATTTCTGATATACCTACCTTAATGACAATATTTTAATTCAATAACTAACTATGCCGATGGCAATAACTTGTTGTTCTTTAAGAGAACGTTCCAAACCGAATTTTGGTGCTTGAAGGATCCCAAAACTGGTTTTCAAGAACTAGATATCAGATAGTTTATGTGATTATATCAGATCAGATATCAAGTTTCTAGGAGTTTTTATCGGTGAATGCATGAATTGATCTTATGAGATCGAATAGTACCAGTAAAATTAAGCTCTGTAAATTATACAATAAGAATACTTACTGATAACCTATCTCAATTCAGAAACTTTAAAAAAATTGTATATGTTACAAAGTTTCTGTGCTACATTTTGGACTTATTTGTTGGAGTAGCAGGATGGGTTTTGAAAAAGTATTCATCGCACAAAAGAGATGATTTTGCAAGATTATTGATTTTTTTAGTCGGAATAAAAGCAGCCATATTCATTTTCAGATAAGAGCTCTCAACTATAGTGTGTCGGCATATAGTTTAGCTCTTAGTCAAAATGTAACAACATCGGGGATTTTTTGATATTTCAGTTTTGTCCGAAATATGACTTTCTCAAGATAAAAAGTGAATTTTTTATTCATTAGGCCCTCAAGTTTGCTTTACTTTAAAAAAATAATCAATAATCAATTTAAATCAAAAGTGTAGAGATATATCTGCAAAGGGAAGTTTAGTTTTTTTTTAAGTAATGCTTACCTAAGAGTTCTAGCCCTTTATCTCGAAAAAGTCATATTTCGGACAAAACGGAAAGTATCAAAAATCTCCGATTTTGTTTGTAAGTTTTCGGTGCAAATAAACTTTTATAAAATTCGTAGTTATTTGTTTAGTACCCTGTACATAGAAAACGTGCAGAATACTAAAAATACCCGTAGCCTAGTCGATAACGCATGAAATGTGTCATAATATTTTGAAAACCGCATTAATTTATTTTAGTTTTGGAGATACGTATATTAAAAGCTAGACTAAACATTTTTGGTACGAATCTCATGTGAACAGCAGTTTGTTGTTAATATATCGGTATCTCGTAGATGACGCCAGTCAGAATATACTTATGAAATATTATTCACATAGACATCAGATCGTTGCAAAAGCAATATAAAGCAAAGGACCGAGAAGGGATCAATGTAGCACATCCTTAGTGAAAAACATAGAACTGATGCCATTTTAATTATTAAATATTATTTATTGATAACGACCCTCAGGTAGTATCAGTGGCTTGGTACGAATATCGTATTAACACAATTTAATAAAAAGAAGTTCATGATCCATCATGTCGAAGGCACGTGAGAAGTCTATGCACAAACCCATGGCACCCAAATTGTTATCCAGAGCACAAAAGATCGCAAGGCAGGTTCAATGCTGTGCCGTCGATAAAATTTTATCGATATAATGTACAAGTTCATTTCAAACATTTTGCAGACTATTATCATTGTCGTTTATGTGGAAAGTTACAACATTCCTCAACTGATATTTACACTTTTTAAATGCATCGTCAAAATCACTGGAATTGGAATCTTTTAACCTTGCTATGAGGGATATAATATTTACTTAAAGCACCAATAGGAGACATAAAGAAGTATTTCTACAAATGACAACAAAGTTGTTAAATTAATCCACGCATAGCATCATCAACTTCTTCTGCCACATTGAAAAAATGTAACTCAATTTTTATTCATGTTCCTATCATTTATGATTTGCTACGTAGGTTTAAGACTTTAATATTGTGCTGTCATTTTCCTGCTTTCAAAATATTATAATTTTTTATCCATATATCTTAGGTACCTATATTTTTCCTGAATTTTTAGGTAATTCTTGGTACAGTGCAGTTTTGTCTTTTAATATTTTTAATTCTTCTTCTTCTTCTTTCTTCTTCTTCGAGTACCTCCTGCTATCGAAGATCGGCAACAATTTTGGCGAATTCTTCTCTGTCTTGGGCCCTTTTCAGCAAAGTGTTTGAACCCAAGCCTGTACAATCTCGTGTGTTCTTAAGCCAGGAGCACTGCCTGCGTCCTCGTCCACGTCTACCTTCGATCTTACCCTCTATCATAAGCTGTAGAAATTCATATCTATTGTGTCTTATTACATGACCGAGATATGCAGTTTTCCGCTTTTTTATGATTTCGATGAGCTCACGTTCTCTGCCCATTCGATGCAAAACATCTAAATTGGTGGTGTGAGCAGTTCAAGGTACTCGTAACATTCGTCGATACACCCACATTTCGAATGCCTCGAGCCTGTTTAGACTGCTAACTTTTAGCGTCCACGCTTCAACCCCATACAGAAGCGTGGAATATATGTAGCACTTCACAAAATTGTATCTAATTTGTATATCAAGTGACCTATCGCTTAACATGCTTCGCATTTTTAAGAAGTTTGCCCTAGCCATTTCAATCCGAGCTGTGACTTCCAAATAAGGATTCAGATCTTCGCCGATCCAGCTGCCCAAGTATTTAAGTTTAGAGACCTTGGTTATCTGCGAGGTTATCTGTGTTCCGTATACGTTTGCATGTACTGGTTGATTTGGATTCCGGTTTACCGCCATTATTTTTGTTTATGCGGTGTTGATTTTTAAGTCTAATAATAGATCTCCTTCGTTTGATATCTTATTAAGTAGCCGCTGCAAGCCCTCAGAACTGTCCGCAATTATAACTGTGTCGTCGGCATATCTTAGATTAATTATTTATCAAGTTTCCATTCACTTTTATGCCATCTTCTGCCCCTTCTGCGTTTTGGAATACAATTTCGGAGTACATGTTAAAAAGCATTGGTCTCAGTACACAGCCCTGTCTGACTTCACGTTTAATTGATACAGTTTTTGTTTGGGTGTTTTCAAGCTGCACTGTCGCTACCTGATGTTCATAGAGGTACTGAATGATTTTTAGATCTTGGGAGTCTAAACCTTTACTTTCTAGTATGTTCAGCAGCGTGTCATGTTCGACACCATCAAATGCTTTAGCATAATCTGTGAAGCCTAGATATACTTCTTTTCGCTGATCTCGACACTTCAGTAGCAGGACCGATAGCGCAAACAAAGCCTCTCTAGGTCCCAATCCCACTCGAAAGTCCATCTGCAATTCACTCAGATCCTGCTCGCATTTCCTATGTATTCGATTATGTAGAACCCTTAGAAACAACTTTAATATCTGACTCATTAAGCTAATTAGTCGAAACCGGTCGAAACTCATCACATCTTTTTGCACCCGGTTTTTTAGGAATAGGGACAAATTTAATGTAGATTTTAGCCAGTCTTGAGGTATATATCCATTGTTATACATGGTATTCAATAGTTTGGTCAGGATTTTTAAGTTTTCTTCATTTATTAGTTTCAGGGATTCTGGACAAATGTTGTCTGGTCCAGCTGCTTTACCGTTTTTTATTCCCTTCAAAGCCTTCTCTATTTCTGCAGTCATTATATTTGGTCCCATTTCTATTTGACGTTGGTTACGAAAGGGGGGACCTTTGTCGTCGAAAAGATAAGAAATATAATTTGTCCACACTTCTTGCAGTTCTTGTGTGTCTAAGACTGTCTTGTTGTCTTGATTTACTATTTTTGTATATGTTGGGGATTTACGGTTTCCTGTAATTTCATAACTCTTTTGTGGATATTAAATAGATCATGTTTTTGGTACATCTCCTCTATTTCCTTACTTCTCTCCATCATCCATGCTTCTTTGGCATTTCTAATTTTAGTCCTGACAAGTGCTTGTGTTTCTTTATATTTTTCTTTTTGCGTGTTTTTCAATTTCCGCCGTTGGTCCATTAAATATAATATCTCTTGAGTCATCCATTCTTTATGCCGTTTCTTGTTGTTTACAGTTATTATATATTCTTGCGTGTCTAAAATGGCATTTTTAAGCTGACTCCAAGTGTGCTCTATATTTTTCTCAATTGTATATTCGGCTCTATGATTTTTTGGGCTTTGCTCAGTTGTTCATTGAGTTTGTCAGAGATGATTTGATTCTTTGCCTCGTCTTTTATGGCTGCCGTATTGGGTTTTCTTATGACTTTCTTTTTAAGTTTTTTCAATCGAATTTGCATTTGGGCTACTACGGGATTGTGATCTGACTCCACATCTGCACCAGGGAAAGTTTTCACACTGCGGATGCCATTTCTGTATCTTTTTGGTACTACGATATAGTCAATTTGGTTTCTAATTGGATAGTCTGGTGTGTCTTGGGAAGATCTCCATGTATAGAGGCGTCTTCGGGGTAGTTTGAACCACGAAAGTGAAAACTTTTGGCGTTCATTAATATTATCAAATACCATAGTATGTTTTTGTTTTCTATATTTTAAAATTACTTGTCACAACTTCGATGTTTAAAGTAAAATTTTACCAAAAAATTTCCTACAAAATTAACAGAGAGCGCTATTTATTGCTTGAAAAATATATAAATTCGCCTAACCTGGCCCATTTTCCCATCTTGAAATGGTTTTAAATGAGATTTCAGGCAAATAAATCTACTTACTTGCCATAAAAACTATACGCATCGATATGCTAAAAGTAAAATTTTACCTCGAATCTGCCACAAAATTTACCAGAAACTGCCTCGAATCGCCAAAAAATTTCTACGTTTTCCGATCCTGGCCTATTTTTTTTAGCTTCAATCAAACCGTTTTCAAGCAATTAAATGTATAATATATGTTATTGCCAAAGTATTGAAAATTTTGGCAATTTTTTGCGATTTTTAGCATGTTTCAATTTAACCTCGTTTTTTTCATCTTTTCCGATCTCGTACGGAAAATTGTCATAATATTTTTTAAAAGCAGATATCACGAGGCTTAGGAATCTGAAATTCATTTCTTGTTTTTTGAAAATAATTATTCGTTGGCTGGCGCAATTTAAAGTAGGTTTTTCTGACCGAAAATCAAAAAAAAATCACCAATTCTGCATTTTCAATCGGATCGATGCGATTTTTTTGTATGTTCTGCCCCCTTTTTAACTTTAATGTACGAAAGTTTCGCACCTCTAAATTATTAGGTTTTCCAATAATAAAATACTAAGTGGTGATAATACTAGAAATGGCGAAAAGTATAAGAGGCATCATCATTTCCAAAGTGTTTTTCAATACAGTTTTTGGCGTCAAGTAATCGGTTTTTCTAAAAAAATGTTTTTCCAAAAAAAAAACCTTAATTTTTCTGACCTAGAAATCGTTGTTTTTACATTTTCCCTGAAAAGTCGATTTCCCGATATTTTCGAAGCAGCTCTCCTAGAAGTTCTCTGCAGAACTGTTTCGGCTTTAGAACGACCAAAAACCACTCCATTTTTAAAAATATACGCGCCCAAAAAATACATGTCAAAACCGAGGTCAAAACCTACATTTTCATTCGCACCTGTTTTCGAGAAAAATAAGAATGCAACGATAGGCTTTTAACTGAAATTGCTCCGCTGACTCTGTCTCTCTCTAGCTTAGCTCAAGTCGACGCTGACTTTGCCCGAATAAACGCCACATGTCCAAGCGTGACGACTTCGTTTTACTCACTACTTATGAAAGTGTGCTGAATGCGCCTAAAGAAGTTTCACTTCAAAAAGTTAACAAAATGTTGGATTGATATTGCAACTGAACATTTATCTGCCATTCTCCTTATCTCCTTACAAGTGTAAATCCTGTTAAATATATATTTTTTGTTTTTGACGGGTTTAATGCTACCGTCCAATACCGTCCTTGTCTCCAATTATCTTTACTCGGAGAATCGCCCTAATGCGCTAAAACGAACTAGGGCAGCACAGGTAAGCAGAGGAGCAGGCCCATTCCTCTGTCTTGTTCATGAAAAGAATACAAATGAGCCAGTTCAAATTAATATGCGGCTTTAGTGTGAGGATATTTTGTCTGTAGAATATTATTTTCCAAGACGCCTTGTCAGTATTTTGTAAATAAGATGGGGAAGACGTTTTGCATTTAACGCGGCACTGGATGATTAGCTGTCATTTTGCGTGCACGATGACGAGCGCAGGAAAGACAGACAATCAACTAGAATTACGTCAGTGAATCTGCTTTTATGCATTACTATATTCACCTGGCAGCACTCTAAATACATCATGTGCATAGGATATCCTATATTATCTGGGGTATGGAGGTTTTGCTATGCACAGACATTATCTCGGACGTGAGTATTTAAAACCAGTGAAGGAACATTTTATGAACTAGGAAAAATTACAGACATTCTGATTTACAAAACAACATATAATCCTTTCTATTTACTCTATTAGATCGATAGTTGGCAAATAAATCACCTATTGACCATTAATCCAAAGTGCTTTTAGCAAGCAACATCTTGTAAAGCATTGTAGTGTGTATATAACGACAAAATCTGATGTAACATGAAAAAGCACAGGCCAGTAAAAACACTATTTCTATGAGAATCTAAACAAGGAAACTTACTTTGCATCAAATCGTAAAATAAAGCTACTAAACTGTAATCCATACTAAAACGAACGCGACATGCTTGAGGCGCCTCACATGAGCGCAGTTGAGAAACTGAGATGAAACAGAGTTATAGTAAACTCCCCATTTCGCTATATGAAATATTAGTATATTTACTTAATATTGGTGTATGGTTAGTTTATAATAATTGCTGCTACCGTAGTAACAATACAATTTTCAAATCTCGTATTATATATAGTGTTCAGGAAATGTAGAAATATTCTTGTTCCTATTAAACCGATTTAGGACCAGTTTTACAACTTTCGTTAAAACCTATGTTTAAACTTTGGTTTTACTACAAGTTTAAGCCATGGAGTGATTTAAAAACCAATGTTTTACATGTCTCCGCAAATTAAGCTCTTGGAGGGTAAATGAGATTTTCAACACTTAGGCAATAGAGAAAAGAAGAATAATCTCACTAGCCTTATTTATTTTATGCTTTGCTATAGTTGGATTTTTAAAGCTCTTTTTGTCAGGTTTTGGTTTTAATAAATATGAGTAGAATGTAACTTTTGTTACCACCTAAGCTAAAACTTTGGATTTACTACAAGTTTAGTAGGACCGATTTAAAAACCAATGTTTTATACTTGGTTTTATATGTCTCTGTAAATTACATTTTTGTCGATTAAGTGAGATTTTCGATACTTAGCCAACCCAGGAAAAGATGAATAATCGCACTAACATTTTTTTTTTGCCTTGCTGTAGTTGGATTTATGAAGATTTTTCAGTTTTTTTTTTGGTTTTAGTAAATATGAGTATTATATACAATCCTTGTATTTAGTTGAGCTGACCACTGATTAGAATGCTTGGAAATTCGAAACCTATTAAAACATCTCCTTCTACCCAGTAATCCATATGGCATGGTATGGTAGACGGGTCGCTCGGCGAGATTTGCCCTTTAACACGTCGGCCACAATTGATCTTTTGTGTATAACCTTCTACGTTACACGAAAATTCTTTCGAGAACCTCAGAATATATTTGTAGATCTCCAGGTGCCACAAGGGCATTTTCGAAATGCCTCAACCTTTGGCGAGTCAGTGCCTGACATTCGCAAAGTAGGTGCTCTGACGTTTCAGCCATAGTTTGGCAGAATCTGCATTGTTCGTTAGTGGTTTTCCCCATTTTCTTGAGGTGGTACCGCCATGGGCCATGTCCAGTGAGGTATACGACCAGTTGTGTAGTTAGGCGAGTGAGAGATGAGTCTTTTGGCCTGTCTCTGCCCAGGTGCATTGGCCTACATTTTCGCCCTTTTTCCCCAATTTCTGAGTTCAATCATTAAGTGCCCTCTAGTGATGCCACAGAGTGATTCAGGCCCGCAAACGGCAGTCTGTGCACTATTCAGTCCGAGCTGATCAGCGACTTCGTTGCCTTCCATACTCTCGTGCCCTGGTACCCACATTAGGGGGAGTCTGTTTCTGTCTGCCAGTTGATCTGCAGCCATCCGACAATCCCACACTAACCGGGAGTTGATTCTGCTAGATGCTAGCGCTTTTAAGGCTGCTTGACTATCTGATAGGATATATGTCTTTGCAACTATTAGGCTTTTTTGGCACATTCAGAGATGGCTATATTAATAGCATTTAGTTCTGCTGGGAAGATGGTGGCAGTGTTTCCTAAAGGTGCAGATATTCGACACCTAGGTCCGTAAACTCCGGATCCCACTCCTTCTTTCACCTTTGATCCATCTGTGTACCAGACAAGTGATCCCCTCTCTAGTTGTTTAAGTTGTCCCCTGTAGTGTTGCAGTCTTCAATTGCCACTTCTAAGGAGCGATCAAAGTGGATTTTTGTTTTCATTGTATCGGTTGGTTTGGTCATCGCTCGGGTCATATCTGGATGCCCTTCAGAATTTTAAGGTGACCAGTCAGGTTTCCTGACTTCAGTTTTTGTGTCTGAGTGACTCTATGCGCACTGGTCCAGACCTCCTTTTCTATGTATATGTGCAGCGGAAGAAGGTCAAGTAGGGTATCCAGAGCTGCCGTGGGGCACATTTTCATAGCCCCTGTTATACCCAGACAGGCAAGCCCGAGGGCAAGCCTTTGTACTCTTGTTAGCTTTCCCTGTGTTGTTATTTCCTTTGTTTTTACCCACCATACCACCAGGCGTAGGTTATAATAGGCTTTACAACAGTGTTATAGGACCACCAGATGATGGGGGGTTTTAGGCCCCATGTTTTACCAAAGAGTCGTCGGCAGGCCCAGAGCGCTGCCGTTGCTTTTTTGATAGTTCTCGCCAGGTGTGGGTTCCAGGTTAGTTTCTGGTCAAGAAGGAAGGAGGTTACGCGTCATGGGGCAGCAATAATATTTATTATATCTTCTTCGTTGCCAAGAAAACATTGTTCAATGTTCCAAATATATCTTCAGTATGTTTTGGTTGTTTCAAATAACCCAGAAAAAGCAGCTTATATTTGAGTTATAAACTAAACCCTGCTTTTACAACTTTGGTTTTGCTACAAGTTTAAGCCATCCAGTAATTTAAAAACCAATGTTTTATTTGTGTCCGTAAACTAAACTCTTGTAAGGTGAATGAAATTTTCGACACATAGGCAATAGCGAAAAAGAAGAATAATCCCACTAACCTTATTTATTTTTTATTTTACTATAGTTAAATTGTATGAGATTCATCTTTTCAGTTTTTGGTTTGGAAAGTCTGTTTGTGAATTTTTTGTCTATTCAGTATGGACTATTCTGTTTCTTATTACTTTGGTCGTTATGGGGCAGCAATAATATTTATTACATCTTCATCGTCGCTACGAAGATCTCGAAAAACATATTCCAAATCATCATTAATTTTTTCCAAAAAAAAAACACAGCTTATATTTGGGTTATAGACTAAGGATCGTGTGGTTTGAAGTTAACCGCATGTTGCTAAGATCGCATTTCTGCGTTCCAAAGATTAAAATTAAGTTTGAGATTTAAACGACACTTGTAAAAGTGGCCCTAAAACAGATTTTTAAGCACTTTCCGCTAAGTTTGTTTCTCATAAGTTATTGGCGTTCTATCTGTCCATCCTAGTGTTAAAATAAAGAATTACCTCTTAAGTTATGATCGCATCTATAAATGTGGTTTTTCTCTTACTTCATTTGTATTTATTTTTTAACATTCATCAAATATACCTTTCTTATTTTATTACTTGATTTAATTTTCATGAATCCTGCAACATGACGCTTCGAGGGGAAACATTGAATTTTACAGATACATTTGAACTCTATGCTGGTGACAATAGATTATGGGACCAATCTATTTAAAAATTATTATTTCGCATAATGAACAAATCATTTCATGTTTTTTTAAATAAAATTCATCGTTAGTGGAAGTGCAAACACCGGATTCACTACTTTTTATTACCGCATGCTTTTTAGTCGTTTTACCACGATATATCTATTAGTTTGTCATTAATCATTAAAACACAATGGCAGGTAAATTGGCGGCAATACATTCGGCTTATTTAAAAATAGAGTCGTTTATTGAAAAATTGCCTTTGTCAATTCGCGGCCAAATAATTCAATTGCAGGAAGCGTATGATATTTAAATGTCCCATAGGAACTAATGACTGCGATGGCAGCGATGGTAGGTAGAGGTAATGTTATTGTGCTAAAGAAATCATTCAAAGGACATACGAACAATCGACCTACAATAATTTTGCTTTCCGTTTCCTGGCTGATATTTGAGAAAGAGTTTATGTTCTGGGTTTCCTGCCATCTTCACTTTGTTAGTGGGGTTTTATGGCACTCCAGATGGCGTTTCTCCTTTATCAACGGATTCTGTAAGGTTTTGAAAAGTAACTTAAAATAGACAGACCCCTTGATTTAACATTGATCAAATATACCCTTCAATTTTATTATTTGTTTTAATTTTCATGAATCGTGCAACATGACGCTTCGAGGCGAGACATTGAATTTGTACCTTGCCAAGTAGCACCAGAGAAAACGAGAGCCGTTTCGTTAACGTACAAAATAATTTTTATTGATGATTTATTTAAGTAAGGAGTTTATGTAGGTTATGAAGAGTATTGGTTCTAGGATTGTACCTTGAGGTATTTCTATTTTGATCTTTAAGGGTTGGCTGAGTGTGCCATTCAACTTCAGAACAAGTAATGCCTGAAAAGTCCGAACACCGTGCTCCGGATTCCATAGTGTGATAACACATCGAGAAGCCTTTGATCAGACACCGCATTGAACGCTCTTGCAAGGTCTCTAAAAACAGATTGAGTTTTTTTTTACCATAATTCATATTCTTCATTTTTCAGAGAGGATATGTTGTTTTTTGTTACTGGGTTTGGATATGATGAAGCTTCCGTTTTCCACATATGAATTTTGTGGTTATTTTGTTTTTTTTTTTCATTTCAATACCAATGTCGGCAAAATATGTATATTACAAGCATTTGCTATGTTGGTGTTATTAGAAAATTTCATATTATTTTCATCCAAAAATAAGAAAATGTTTTTTTTTAATTCTTATCCCTGGCATTTGTTGTTTATTATTTTAAATGTGGTTTTGTGTTAGATTTATTGCTTTCTATTTTTGTTTATAAAAGTTGTATTTTTGTTTTTTTATTAATTTATTTAATTCATTTCTATATGAAATATATTCTGCCTTTAGTACATCGTTGTAATCGTACCTTAATCTTTTTTTTAAGATAACCTCTATGCTTTATTGAAGTTATTAAGCCAATGATTATCCGTTGTTTATTATTTTTCAGTTCTTTTTAACCGAATGGTTGTTGCTTGGCCAAAAAAATGCGTGAAAGTTTCAAAAAGGAGCACGTTGCATGTTTCGCATCCTCGTGGCATGATATTATTTCTTTAAAGGCCGGGTCAGTATGCTTGCAATAATTTAGTTTTTGAAGATTTTAGTCTGCCGCATTATTGTCATTGGAGCTAAAATTTATGTTAGTAGATGTAAAGGTTATGTTCTAGATCAGCTCCCTCTTTCCCACTAGGTACCTATTTTCAAACCTTATCCCCCTACTTAACTTCACGTCACAAGTCCCCCTACCTAATTTCAAACCATTATCCCCCTACTTAACTTCATGTCTTTATCCCCACCAATGACCTACTTTCCACCCCACCTAACTTCACACTACTGTCCCCTTACCAAACTCCCACTCTTATCCCCACCTACTTTCGAACGAATAAAAACAGTCACGCGATCTCAACCATCAGTATTTAAGCTGTCTCTGGTAAGAGTAACTACTAAAGATATTTCAATGCAGTGATTGTAATAAGTTTTATTGGAAAAACAAATATGTATAAACATAAACGAGAATTATCTCCTTTTCAACCAAAATTTCAACAAGACAAAATTAAAAGATTTGCAAAATTGAGGGCTGAAGAAGAAGAATCTACTAACATCCAGATTCCAACCAGTGCATCACAGCTGGAACGAAATTGCTGTTTAAAAATGAACTGCTGTCCTTCATCAAATCTTATGCTATCTCATATGCATGGGGAAAAGTTGTTATCTGAATTTACCATGGAAGAATTAAAAATCATTCTGTTGGAATATTTAATAAAACACACAACTTCCTTTGAACTCTTAGATGCCTGGAAGATCATTCCTCCATTATATAAAAGAAATTTTCAGCTGCAAGTAAAACTACCTTGCTTTATTCATTATAACCGGCCGGCCTGACTGCAGAACGTACTTTGATGGGCCATTAGATAGTCAAAAAAGTTGCTATGTTTGCAATGTAATTGATATCTAAAATGAATGAATTGTGTTACAGATTTTTCTATATAATAAGTCATAGAAATAAAATTTACAAAAAGCCGTTTTACAGAATTTTAGTTTTTTCAATAAGGCGGTAGCAGTGAAGAACAGTTCCATCCATTACATTATCATTCAACTATAAACCCTATGTACATCATCTCCACTGTTTCGTATAGACAGCAAAACAGACAAACAGATAGACATACAACAAAAACAGCAAAACAGACAGTAAAAACAGCAAAACAGACAACAAAAACAGAAAACAAAGACAGCAAAACAGACAACAAAAACAGATAGTAAAAACAGCAAAATAGATAGTAAAAACAGCAAAAAAGGTAACATGCAACAAAAACGGTAAAAACAGATAGCAAAAACAGGAACACAACAAAAACATTCTTCGTTGTACATTATTTATTACAATACAAGTTTTCTATTCTAAACAAACTTTAAAATATTCTTTGTTCTTCTTCATCTTCTTTTACTACAGGAATACGAATATCGCCATGTTTCAGCTTTTGCTTTTGCGCAATTTTAGTAGGAGAATTTCTTTGATTAATTTTTGGTTGAAAAGGACATTGGTTGGGTAAGGGGACAGTACTGTGAAGTAGGTCATTGGTGGCGATAAGAATGGAAAGGAAGAAGGGGGGGATAAAGACATGAAGTTGAGTAGGGGGATAATGGTTTGAAATTAGGTAGGGGGACTTGTGACGTAAAGTTAAGTAGGTGGATAATGGTTTGAAAATAAGTAGGGGGACCGGGAAAGAGCGGGAGCTGATCTAGAACATAACCTTTACATCTACTTATGATAAGCATTAACAAGTCTGTGTCAAGAATGTATGATTCAATCTTTAGGTTAATAACTTTTATTTTTGTCTAACAATTAGGTGATCCATGCAAGAACATGATTCAGACGTTACTCTATTGGGTAAATTGATGTGATTGTGAGACTAAACCATTCTGTGTCATCAAAGACCAATACTCATTTACTGTGTTATTAACATGATTTTGGTTGTTTATATTTCAGGGCCTTGAGTTAATGAATTTTGGAAAAATTGTCTTAAATTTTCTATGAACTCCCTATGAGGTTGTTTGTATATAGCATTAATTCCAAAAGACATATTGCAGCTCCCAAGTGTAATTATGCTAAGCTTGATAAGCTTATTTTTATATGGTTCACATTCGCGTTCAATTCATCCTTGATAATTTTTGTTGAAAACTCCCTGATGGTAAGTTACAAGCATTGCCTGATGAAAGCTGGAAACAGAAGTAGCTGTTCAAAGCTTGTTTTTAACACTTCTAATGTTAAGATGTTAAATGTTTAATACTTTGTGTTTAATGTAATCTACCTAACATGCGAAGCCTCATCCACAAAGGATTCGCGCACATAATTTCCCACACTGTCCAATTGAGCTAATATTTCATCATGATGCGGTTTGAACATTATATATTGTATTGAATTTTATTCTTTAATAATTCTAAGTGATATTTATAGCTTGGACTATCTGGGTCAGATGCTGCCTGTGTTACTATATGATGTGTTTCCAAGTTGTTATTTGCTTGCAAACTGTTTTTACACTTTTTTACCTCCCTTTGACATCGCGCTATTGAATGTCCGCTGGCGCACAATATTCGCTACTGGCTTCTTGGTGATTTTTTGATAAAGTTCCTGACAATTTTAACATCCTGAAATAAACAGTCAAGTCTTCATAAACAAGAAATTTGGTCCACTCAAGGCGAATTTTCTTATGTTCCATCAATAATCTGTTAATTTAATTTGAGCTATATTCAAACCAATAATATGAAATTTATTTCTGTAGAATCATACGTAATTACCTCAGATTATTGAAAATGTGGAATGTTCCAATAACAATGTATGATATGTATTTACAGATTCACGAATATGCTGTGCATGTGCAGTGAATGAAATTTTGGCATTTGTGAATTTCATAATTTTGTATGTATGGATTATTATATATCGATACTGAGGAATATATGGTATCGTAACATATTTCTTTTTAAACATATTTTATTTATCATCCTCAGTGTACTAGACGACTCTAGAATCTTTAAAAACAAAGGTTTAAAATTAGTATACCAAACTCAGTTTAACGTTAAGAAATTACTAGGTGGTCCAAAAATTAAAATTGAAACATTAGAAAAAAGTTGAATTTAGTTAGATAAATTATTTGGCTAGTGTCCGAATAGCTGATTGAGTTAATTTTTACTGTATTTGGCTGTAAAGCTCATGGCAGTAATTTATTTCACATAACTGAAATTTACTAATTTAATTTGCCGTTTTGATATCAGAATCGACTTGAGCTCAATTCGTTTACCCATTGAGATTTAACGGCTGTATATGTACATATTTACCTCACTGGTTATTTTATTGATTTAGCATTATTGAGGACTGTTTTTTGGCCTACTGATATTGTCGCTGCCACGGGATTGATTTAGGTTAAGTTTGGTTAACAATCATTTCATTTATACCTGCATATATTTACTGGCTATACCCCGAGAATAACAACCGCAGAGAAGCGACAAAACCCGTCGGCACCTTTGAAGTTGGAGAGCCAAGTTCAATCTGTCATATGTGACAGATGGCCGGTTTAATACACTGAGATAAATGTAATGAAGGGAAAAGAAATGCTACACACCGATAAAACATATAATTAATTACATGTTTATTATTTACTTTATTAGAAATGTATTATGAATAAGTTATCTTTTAGGATTTAACGGTTTAACTTAGAGTTTACTGATTTGTCGCGTTCTAACCTTTTTGAAGTGAATACTTCTTTGGTTTCATGAGAGTGATTTTTCAAGGTCGCATCACGAGATGGTTTATGTTTTCGTCTCGCGTTACGAAATTTTCGTATCGTTGAATGGACGATTAATCCAAACTAACCAAATCTGTTAAAATTGTTTATAGTGTATCGGAATCGGCTCAAATAAGTAAAATAAGTTGAGACTAAGTGAAACTAACCCAAAGTTGATTGGACGACTAGTCCAACCTAACCAAATCTATTAAAATTGATTATAACGTATCGGAGCCGCTTCAAATGACTAAAATAAGTTGAGAATAAGTGAAACTAACCGAAAGTTGAATCGACGACTAACCCAAACTAACTAAATCTATTAAAATTGATTATAACGTATCGGAAGCGCTTTAAATGACTAAAATAAGTTGAGACTAAGTGAAACTAACCGAAAGTTAATTGGACGACTAACCCAAACTAACCAAATCTATGAAAATTGATTATAACGTATCGGGACCGGTTCAAATGATTAAAATAAGTTGAGACTAATTGAAACTAACGGAAAGTTGAATCGATGACTAACCCAAACTAACCAACTTTATTAAAATTGATTATTACGTGTCGGAACCGCTTCAAATGCCTAAAATAAGTTGAGAATAAGTGAAACTAACCGAAAGTTTATTGGACTACTAACCCAAACTAATCAAGTCTATCAACATTGATTATAACGTATCGGAACCGGTTCAAATAACTAAAATGAGTTGAGACTAAGTGAAACTAACCGAAAGTTGATAGGACGACTAACCCAAACTAACCAAAAGTCAATCAGTTACACGTACTATTAACATATGTCAAAAGAAATAAATAATAATGTATATTTTATGATGGATATATCGTTGTAATGCCATTGTAATATGTCAAAATGTATGTTAGAATATTGTAAATTCATTCCTTATTAAACGTTTTAAGAAAATGTCAAATATGACAGATGAATATATTCGTCAATATTTCCCTTAATATAACAGATATCGAAAAAATTGTTTAACAAAAGATTTGTATTTTTCGATGCTCTATCGTTTGGGAATAAAATATGACACGTGCAACTGTCACATTTGATAGTTACAGCTGTAAAATTCGTTTATTTTAACCTGACATATGTCAAAATACATTGTTAACATTTTGACATATTTAAGTATTATATCTTGACATATATTTTTAATCATTAAAGAATGCAATGCAATAGGGTTCGAAACTAAAACAAGTAAAGAAGGTGGATGATCACCATATTGATATGTTTTACTTAAAAATACCATACCTTCGTTGGGCTCAAACATTCACTAAATCTTTGACGTAACGGATGCAGACATGTGTCTGCGCCGCTCTCTCATAACATTTTTGAAAAAGGTTCGAATTCTTCTAAATAAAAAATCGGCAATTGACAAAACATTTATTTTTTTTCTGTTTAGTTCATAATTAAGTGAGAAAATATTAATGAAATACAATGGGAAACCGAAAAAGTTTGATTCATTTACGATTTATTCGAAATAACTTTGTTATTAAAGGTCCTATCGAAAAAAAGTATTAACATATATTGTAGAGAAATTCAAAACATACTTTTCTGCACAAACCAACTTATTCCAATTGTCATTGTTCTCTAGATAATTGAAAATATATCTGAAGCATATATCGTGTTCTTTTATAACATTTTTTCATTGTTTTCATGTGTCAAGCTCAAATATGGTTGTTATCATATAAAATATAGCGTAATACTATACAATTGATAAGACAGAGAAATATTGGTTAAGCATATTCACATTTACACAAACAGTTAGCATAAAACAATGGGTTAATTTAAGAAGATCGTCATAATAATATACATTTAATGAATAATTTACACATATTATTTAAAAAAAATGGCATTTGTCAAATGACGATATTAAAGTAGTGGTAAAAAAATAAAAAATTATGTAACATCTCTCACTGTCATATTAACCCATAATATGTAACATAAAATTAGTTAACATTTTTTTAATGATTAAAAATATATGTCAAAATATATAATACTTAAATATATCAAAATGTTAACAATGTATTTTGGCATATGTCAGATTAATATGAACAAATTTGACAGCTGTAACTGACAAATGTGGCAGTTGTACGTGGCATATTTTATTTCCAAACGAAAGAGCATCGAAAAATACAAATTTTTTGTTAAACAATTTTTTCGATATCTGTTATATTAAGGGAAATATTGACGAATATACTATCTGCCACATTTGACATTTTTTTTAAAACGTTGGATTGACAGAATCGTACATAGTCGTATTTTAATAAGGAATGAATTTACAATATTATAACATACATTTTGACATATTACAATGACATTACAACAATATATCCATCATGATATATAGATAATTATTTGTTTCTTTTGACATATATGTTATTAGTACGTGTAACTGATTGACTTTTTACATCCGGACCGGTTCCGATACGATAAAATCAATTTTAATAGATTTGGTTAGTTGAGGTTAGTCGAACTTTCGGTTAGTTTCACTTAGTCTCAACTTATTTTAATCATTTGAACCGGTTCCGATAAGCTATAATCAATTTCAATAGATTTGGCTAATTTGGGTTAGTCGTCGATTCAACTTTCGATTAGTTTAAGTCTCAACTTATTTTAGTCATTTGAACCGGTTCCGATACGATATAATCAATTTTAATATCCGGGGAGGTGGGGGTATAATTCCCACCCCATTGATGACCCTGTGATACGGGGTCATCACTCGTCATATTTTCGATCCGAGGCTCGGTTGCAGAGATCGGTAAAAAATGTTTTTCCCCAAAATCCTCCATTAAATTAGAGCCCCTTCCCCTATATTGTCAAAGGTATCCCCCCCACCAGGAGGCGCACCTACCATAAAAAAATCGACCCCATAGCTTCCCGTTCTGCCGAAATGAATTATTTTAGTTTTTTCTTCTCCCTCCTCTCCTGGCCGAACGGGGGGGAGGGGGGGGGTGTACGGGGTCCAGTTTTTATCCAGGATCGTCATTTTACCCCGGCTACATGTCCTAAAAATTTCAGCCCTCTAGCTATACTGGAACATGCTTAATTAAAGGGGCGTTTCACTATGAAAAGCGTTTCAATTTGATAAGTGTTTAATTTTTTCTGACTTTACCCTCGCTTAAGAAGTCACTTCAATAATAAACCAAAGGAAACTGGCGTTAACGCAAAAATTTTGTCGTCGACGACTGTACTAAACAAATCTCTGACTAAACTAAACTAACAAGCACGTGGAGATGACAGTTGGCCGGTTTACCTCCCACTCCAAATTTTTGAGCGGGATTTATGTTGTCGCTTCTCTGCTGTTGTTATTCTCGGCTATACCTATGCAATAAGATTTGGGCAATATTAACAAGTAATATTTTATGTTGCTTTGATTTATTATCCTTGTAATATTGGGGAGATACCTTACAAGAGAATCTTCTTATTAGTTTAAGAGCGTAACCATCACCTCAAATTGATTTGAAATAGGATTAACTGTCCTGAAAGAGTTGGTGTAAGTTTTGATTTTTAAACAAATAAATTACCTATTTATAATCTTGAGTTTATTTTGGCAAATTGCTGTCAAAATAATAACTAATCTGTGTATTCAAAATTTTTTAACGTTCTTTTACAGGGTATTTTCCTAAATTGTATTACCATATTTTCAAGGATCAATAACCATTGATAAATTTCTTGTAAAAAAAATTAGTGGCGCCCTATCCTAACAGTCAAGACATAGACCCATTTCTTAAAAAAAATTAAATCCCCTGAGTAAACCTGACCTAATGAGCATTTAGCAAATAAGGTTACATATTTGGCACCCAACGCTTAAGGCTACTTACAATTATCAAAATTGTCGTTGCAGGTCTACCCCTAATCTATAACGTGCTATTTCAACAAAATTAGTCCAGTGAATAACTTCTTTATTCTTTGAGTGAATCTAAAAATTCAATGTTGACAAATACTGATATTTGTTAATTGGCAACACTGATTTACTTATATTAAAAGTTGACTGTACCCTGCTGAAGGGGCATTAGAAGAATTATATATTCTTTGGTATTAGGGAAAAAGTATCTAAGCTACAAAGTAACGTGGAAAGCCCACCAGCATAACTCTACAGCACTTTTTCAGCAGTAAAGTGAAGTGCTCGCTGAAGTGATTACTGCCGACGAGCGTGTATAAATGTCAAAATAAATTCGGGAATGTCGCTGCACATAGTCACTTCTAACCTGCGATAAATTATTCTGCTTTACTGCGCGCTTGCGAACTTTCTTGATTTATACGTGACATAGGTGGTTTGTCAAATGAAAAAGTCAGAAAAGAGACGGCGTTTCGAGACGGAAATGTAACTGCGGCCATATTTTATTTATGTGAAGGTCATTACGACCTTTTTAGAGATTTCATATAGCGAAGCTTTAGTATACAAGTTCGAATTTTACCTTTCCGGTCGGTATTCCTTAAGTTTTGTAATGGGAGCTTCTTTTGGTGCCTCCAGCACACTGTATCCTGGGTAGTGAATAAGACTGAGCTATTTACGCAAAAGCATGTAACGCTCAAAGCTGCCTATGTTCGGCTATTTGACGCTCATTCCGGTAAATTCGGCGGTGACTTCAACTAAGCGAGACAGAAACAGATAGCGGAGCGATTTTAGGGAGGTTGCGAGGTTTAAAAATTGAATTTGCAGGACTTGTGTTTTTAAAAAAATGCAGGACAGTGATTTGTATTTACCTACAAAATTACCAAAAATATTTTAAATGTATCCAAACAAAATAATTATATATGTTTTGCTAATGCTAATATTTAATTAACGAAAAATATTAACAATATAACAAATCACAGTAATAAACTATAATATTAAACTTTCCTTTATAATAAAAACTGTAACAAAGTCGTACAAATTATATAAATAAAGTATATTAATTAACTTTATTACATCTACAAGAAAACCATTTTTTGAAGTTGAAGTCGAGGTTCAGCCTTTACCTAATCTAGTAAAAGCCTGTTCCGGCTTTTAGTCCAGCTCATGTACATGGTGAAAAAATTCTTGTGGAGTCGGAATTTGAGCCATAAAGTGAAAAACAAATTTAATTAGTTTTAAAACGACAGTTTAGATAAAGATTGGCCCAAAAAAATATTTCAATTTTGAATGGTATTTTCATCAGTTGTGTGTGATTTTTCTAAGGTAGGTTTTAAAACACAAAATTTTTCATTGAGGGTAAGTTATTTTGAGAATCAAATTTGGATTTGGAAAATCGGAAAAACAGTAGAAAAGAATCTAAATTCAATTCAAATTATTATAGTTGGCAGGTTGTCCAAAGCTTTATCATCCCAAAAACAAGTTTTTATGGTGTAAAAATGACAAAATTATTAATGAAAAATTAAGACTAACAAAAAGCACAACAATTTAGATAAAAAATTAGTTATGCAAATAAAAATGAAACATATAAGAGATAGAAAACTATATGAAACAGATAGAAAATAATACAAAAATAAATCAATCTTAATAAACAACACATATTGTTAATGTCAGAGTAAAAATTATGTTCTATAGACAGATAATGTTAAAAAATACATACTTAGTAACAAAAATGTGTAAACAAGCACAAATCTTCAAAAATCAATTAGGTATACGCATACTGAAAGAAAAAAACAACATAAAAATCAATAGAAAGTCAAATGTAATTTTTCCGGATATTCTTAACCCTAGTACCACAACGTGAATAATTTATTACGAATTAAACAACGTTGGGTCGTATTTGACCCCAGTTGAAAAGTGATCAAGAAGAGATTATCATTAGCAGGAACGGCCTCCTGCATCTCATAATCACCTTCCATATCTTGCACATTATCACTTTCGCTGATATCGTCCAAAATACCATCATCTTGTTCACTGTCGTCTTCAGATGCAATGTCTTCTTCATCATCGCTTTCTTCATAAAGGGCTTTCCAAAACTCCTGACTTGTCAAAGCTCTTTTTTGTGAACTCATGATTTAAATCCTAGAATATTTTATTATTTAAAATGGATATTTTTTATAAACTATATCAGACTAACCTCCAAAAAACTTGTTACGTTAATCACAACGTGGGGTCAAAAACTACTTTGCATTGGGAAAACTTCTAAAGGCGGAACAAGATCGAACTAATCTTCTGCACACTAGAATGTCTTACTGACTACAGAGGATAGATGAACGTACGCCACGCTAACTGATATGTACGCTTGCGCATAACGCTTACTCTAGACGCCGGGGTCGCCCGCGACCCCACGTTGTGGTACTAGGGTTAACGATATTTGTAACATGAAATCCAAAAAATTATCTTCAATTCTCTGATAAATTTTATCTCTCGGTGACTTTAACATTTTAAACATTTCGTAACAAAGAATATCTGTTTTTTAAAATTTTTGCTCTGTCTGATAAATTATGAAATAGCTTAGCCGGAATTATTGAAAAAAACGTCTTTACTTTTAGCAAAGCTTTTAGCTGTATGGACCATGAATCCTGCGAAATCCAGGACATCTGGCAACCCTAGATTTTAGTTACCATAAACTAGGGATGTATCTCTGAAATGTATCGATATTTGGCGCTGATCCGGATCGTAACGAGGGGTATCGAGACAGTAAAAAATCGTCACAGAAAAGATCGATACCTGATACATAGAGACTGTTAAATATAAAACTAAACATATATCCAAAACGACATTAGAAGGTCAGTTTTTTGGGTCTCTTCGGTTTTGGTAATATAAAATAAAAAGATTGTGATTCCCCGAATCTCCTTTGAGTAAATATATCGATACATTTTCAATCCGGACTTGTTTGATAAATATTATTAAATTAGGTACGATACTGCGATAGACCAAATAATTATACACAACACTATAGCAGAAATTTATAAATTTAATTTATTTTTTTTAAATATTTTTTAGTTATAAATTATAAAAAAAATTTGCATAATATATTTTTTTTATTCATCTGTTAAAAATGTCGAGGTGCTTTGTTTTTTCTTCCAATAAACTAGCAAACAAATTAGTTTTTTTTTAATACTTCTAGGTTTTCAAGAAATTTCAAGATTTTCTTGATTTCTTTCCAAGAAATCTTGATCTTGAGAAGTAATTTCTTGTCCTGTCTTGAAAAACCAGGATCATTTCTTGTCTTGAGCTTGTCTTGAAATCAAGACAAGATCAAGAAATTTTCAAGAAAATGATGACCCCTACCCTTTTCTGTTAAATATAAAACTAAACATTACAAGATAAGTTATTTGGGAGTCTTCAACTTTGACAATATAAAATAAAAAGATTGTGATATCCCGAATCTCCTTTCAGTAAAATATCGATACATTTTCGATCAGGACTTCCCTATTTTATAAATATTATTAAATACGGTGCGATGCTGCAATAGACCAGATGATTATAATGAATAACATAAAGGGGACACAAGACTACAGTAGAAATTTATAAATTTAATGGGAGATTTCGAGGTAAAATTTTGCTGTAAACATCGAAGTGTTTGAGATGCCTGGTTATTGGTTCAACAAAGTTTCTGAAGATGGTTTCTTCATGGTATGTGATTAATAGAGCGAAGTCTCTCCTGAACGCAGATTATAGAAGTAACGATTGGAGCAGCAAGCAATAAGCAAAAGAAAATTTTGGTAAATAAAATCAGCACTTGTTCTCGAAATTTTCGATACGTTTCTGATTTAAAATCTCAATCACATTTCAACGCTTTTTTAGATTGCTGTCGCATAAATTCCATGTTTCCAGTTATTGGCCATAAAAAATAACTTCAACATTTTACGACTTTTCCCGATTTTTGATTATAACATTTAGGATAAGCTCGGATGCTTTAAACTTCCTACCTCATTCTTTAGCTCTTTCAGGTTGTACAAATATAGGGTAAAATGTGGAATTTATCTCGCGCCGCCTTTTCGTATATTAAATATTTTAGGGTTGTATTATGAAGGTCTCTCTTTTTGGGATGAAATTCCTTTTTGGCTGTAAACTCTTTAGAAGGGTTGATTGCTGACATTTTATCAAGGCATTAATGTGGACTGCCAAGCTTAATATTTATGACTTATCTGAAATGAACAAAAAAAAAACATGAATACCTTTTGGAGCTATAATTCAACAAAGGAGCGCAAGAGATTGTTTAACTTTACGTTAGCTCGTAACAAATAATGGCGGAAACTCCATATACTTCACTGTGCCTCAATATTGATCTAGCATGGCAAGATTTTTCTATTAAACTTTACTAAAACTCTTTAATCGTATTGGAAATATCTGACCTTTCCTTATCAATATTAAGACAATGTTTTGTCATTTTAAAATTCGATTCTTTGACTTGTGATATTATGTCATTCACTTTCAACGATCGTTACAATAACCCAGAGCTATCGAGCCATGAATTCTTTAATATATATGAAATTTAATCAAAAATCTTCTGTTTTTACATTGATATCTAGCATAATATGCAACTATGAAGTTCCACGAATATAAATTTAGTTCACTATAAGTTGATTCAATAAAAATTAAGCCATCAGTATTTGAATTCATCTTCTTTCAATTTTTCAGCAAAGTTGCCTTTTTATCCTCATTATTATTTTCGAGATTATTTTCATGTAGCTGCATAATCAAATTACACTCTTTCATTCAGTCGCGTGTCTTCCTCAAGAACTCCGAAAAAGTCTAATTGTTTTTCTTGTAAAACTGACGGCGGCAAATTTAAGAAACGGATTTATTCGCCAAGTTCCGAACTTTGTGAAAAAGTTTTCGGTAAATGGCGCATGTTCTTCGCTGGCGAACTTATCTGACTTCTTTTTCGAGATGGAAACTTTGTCGGTTTCACGTTCTACCCGGGCACCTAATAATTAGTTTGATGATTTGTAAAGTCATGGAGCATAAAAGCAGACATAAAATAAGCTCAAAATAAGTAGGAGCATTTTTGTCAAGGACCTTTCATTGCAGATTATAACTTAAAAGTCACGAGTTAGACATAAACAGGCAGGGGTTTCAAGAGGCGAAAATTATTATTTTCTAGACCCAAATGCGATATCTTAGAGTAAACAACATTGGATTCGAATATAGGTACATACGTTGACGACAAATTTGCATAATGGCGGAATCATTTGTTAGACAAATTTAAAATCATTAATATACCAGTACGTCTATGAAAATAAATATGCATATCCCAAGTGTTATTGCCACCTGTGTTTGTATTGCGGTCCAGGTACAATGAGTTTCCTTATAGCTATCTTTTGATAAGTAAAATTGCATTTTTGTACCAATGCATTTTGTAAATGAATAATTATATGATTATAATGTGTTTACCAGGATGTAAATTCAATATTTCGTGAATAATGTCAGTTTTACAGAAAATTTCTGAAAACGTTCGTAATTTATGCTAGGTCTAAGGGTGATTTTTCGTTTGATATTTCGGTCGAAGAGTTGAAATGTTTTCTTGCCATTTTTCAAGTGAAACTTCTCTGCTGAAATTCGGATCGCCTGAGAGTTAATCCTAAAATATTAGAATATTACAGTTCCCAAGATTAATTAGAATTTAAATTGCTCTGAAGGACTCCTCAGAAGTATAAAAAGCTCCCCATAGAAAAAAATTCATAATTTTATCCTTAAAAACATTAACATCAAGAACCCGGACATCATGCGGCAAGGCTTTGAAGAACATCATGCAGTATAGGCTGTACCACTCATAGCCTGTGCAAATCTAAAAGGGCGAGGTGCTAAGTTCGAGCAATTTCACGTTGGATAAATATGGATATATTTAGTAATGTTAAGCATAATGATGTACAGACAAGGAAAAGTCAATATTCTCATCTGAAAAGAGTACTCATTGCAGTCCTCCCTTTATTTCAGACTCACATTTTCTATGGCGTTTCAAAATATTTCTTGCATGTGGTGAGTGTCCCGATTCTAGGAGATCCTAAGAGATGTTAGAATCAATGTATCCATGATACGCAGAGAGTAACGTTCCCGAAGAGACGTAGCGAGATAGATTTCTTGTCAGATAGATACACTTAGACAAGTAAGCCCTCTGTCAAGCCGGACAACCAAAATTGCACCACAGCTCCGCAATCTGAGAACAAGATGTAACTCCGACTATCGCGTCGAATATAGTAATATCGTGATTTCAGTAAAGAGTCTACTACTAGGAACTATATAGATCGATTTAATAATATGGAAAGCCATCATATTCCTCTCTCAAAATTCGAGGCTCAGGGTTTTTACGAATGGGTTTTTGGTTTAATAGATTTAAGATATAAGTACTTTTGTACTTTGTAATTTTGTACTTCCAGTTGCATAGAAAGTTGATTTCAATTTCATTATTTTAAAAGGAACTTACCTAGAATTCTAAGCCTAATTTATGTAACACACCAAATCCGTAAACTTGCTAACTTAAGAGATAGAAGCCAACGAAAACCGAGCTTTTGAATGCTTTCTATAAGAATTTACCGAGAATTCTAAGTCTAATTGATGTATCATACCAAATCCGTAAAGTTACTAGCTTAAGAGGTGGAAGCAAACGAAAATCGAGCTTTTGGACACTTTGTATAGCAACTTACCTAGAATTCTAAGCCTAATTGATGTATCACACCATATTCGTAAAGTTACTATAGCATAAGAGATGAAAGCAAACGAAAATCGAGCTTTTGGACACTTTCTGTAAGAACTTGCCTAGACTTCTAAGTCTAATTGATGTTATCACACCTTATCCGTAAAGCTACTAGCTTAAGAGGTAAAAGCAAGCAAAAATCAAGCTTTTGGACACTTTGTATAGCAGCTTAC
>MU181936.1:541411-552021 GCA_016904865.1 Pissodes strobi | reverse complement strand
TAGAATTCTAAGCCTAATTGATGTATCACACCCTATCCGTAAAGTTAATAGCTTAAGAGATAAAGTCAAACAAAATTCTAGCTTTCGGACACTTTGTGTAGAATCTTACCTAGAATTCTAAGCCTAATTGATGTATCACACCCTAACCGTAAAGTTACAGTTACTAGCTTAAGAGATGAAAGCAAAAGAAAATCGAGCTTTTGAAAAGTATGTGTAGGAACTTGCCAAGGAACTTATCTAGAATTCTAAGCTTAATTGATGTATCACAACCTATCCGTAAAGTTACTAGCTCATTAGATAAACGTAAACGAAAATCGAGTTTTTGGCCACTTTGTATTGGAACTTGCCTAGAATTCTAAGCCTAATTGATGTATCACACCCTATCCGTAAAGTTACTCGCGTAAGAGATGAAATCAATCGAAAATCTAGCTTTTGGTCACTTTGTATGGGAACTTACCTAGAATTCTAAGTCTATTTATTGATTTATCACACCCTATCCGTAAAGTTACTAGCTTCAGAGATGAAAGCAATCGAAAATCGAGCTTTTGGTCACTTTGTATAGGAACTTACCTAGAATTCTAAACTTAATTAATGTATCACACCCTATCCGTAAAGTTACTAGCTTAAGAGATAAACGCAATCGAAAATCGAGCTTTTGGTCACTTTGTATAAGAACTTACCTAGAATTCTAAGTCTACCATATCCGTAAAGTTACAAGCTTATAAGCTTGTAACTTTACCTCTTATAAGAGGTGAAAGCAAACGAAAATCGAGCTTTTGGACACTTCGTATGCGAGCTTGCCTAGAATGCTAAGCCTAATTGATGTATCACACCCTATCCGTAAAGTTGCTAGCTTAAGATGAAAATCGAGCTTTTGGTCACTTTGTATAGGAACTTGATTAGAATTCTTAGCCTATTCATAAAATTACTAGCTTTAGAGATGGAAACAAACTAAACATCGAGCTTTTGAACAGTTTATTTTGGTACAGACAAGAAACTGTTGAAGATGAAAAATTTGATTTGCACTTTCCTAGCTTAACTTTTAAAGCATTGTCGCATGGTTAGTATCAACTATGTTTTCAGTACTATCCTTGGTGCCATCTCAGATGGTATCATAAGACTGCTCCTTAATAATTAGTTTGACAAAGTGAAAATCGTTTTTCTCTGTATTTACTCAGTGTCAAGCTTTATTTTAATTTGCTAATTTATTAACTTTATGATTAGGTTATGATACATCAGTTAAGCTTAGAATTTTACGTTGAATATAAAATTTGTAACAATGTACAGAGGGTTTTGTATAAAGTACCAAAGTTGAAATCAGTCAGCGCCAGGTACAACTATTTTGAAAATATTTTAGCGTAAAAGAGCGTGCGGGAAAAACCATTAATCTCGCACTTTGAGGAATAAATATGAAATAATAGTTCTTCACATATCGATCGATGCATATTATATGTTACACTTCCTATATGTAGATGTAAAAATTGGAACTTTTCAAAGTACCAAAAGATTTAATTCCATCAAAGCGAGCTTTGGTATTAACCGTGACGTCATTGATTAACCTAATCATAATTTACGTCATGCTTGTAAACCTCTCGTAACTCTAGTCAGGTATTGTTTTATTTCCGGTTGATTTAGCCTTTCATTTGATTCAAAAGCCCCATATAATATATGCAAACATATTCTTTATAATAACGTCAAAACAATAAGAGAACTATTCATTATCAATTAATTGCACAGCAAACAACGTGCAATTATTACTAATAACTAGTAAACACATGCAGCAAGTTGTTTGGATAATTTTGCATTGAATGCCAATTTTAATATGTTTGATAGATGTTTATTATTATATTTATTAAATCGATTTGTCATTATTTCTTGTTTAAAATCTTTTGGGTTTAGCCAACATTTGATCATTTGTCAGTATCTAATATATGTATTTCTGTGGCTCTGAATATATAAGTTTAAAGCTAAATAAGAACCGAGATTTAGCTAATTATCCTCTTTTTTTTTAACTACAACTCGCCATAAATTGTACGAGGATTACAACGTATAAAACAAGTTCCTATCGATAAGTTCTTGATCAATATGGGGCAATTTTAATTCCAATAAATCAATATTTTTTTGAGAACTGATTCAAAGAACTATATTTCTATCTGAAATGAAGTCATAATGCAATCCCAAACCTTATTTTGGAGAGTTTGGCTTTTCCAAACCGAAATCCATCCTGACCTCACTGAAAACAATGTAATTGTGTTGCATATAATACATAACTCTGCACAATGCCCCGGCAGAACAGTACTGCAAGAGCAGGAAGTGTCACACGATAAGAATTCTCTTCCACTGTGAATAATTAATTCGAATTTCCCTCTGACTGTTTGGAAAAGCCGGTCGAAAATCCTTAGACTCGTAGGCCTGGTGTAAGTAAGCGGAAGGGTTGAAACAGTGGCGGACACGTTACGTTTTTACCATCTTTATAGTAAATGTAATCCGAAGATGAAAGCGATTAATGTCGTGCTTTTTTTTTCTTCATTCATTAAAAATATATCTAGGTATTGACCCCTTAAGAGTTTTCAGATATTTAAAACCCATTAATGCATATGGTTCGTTTCAAGGGATCACCATCGGAATACGCCCCTTTAGACGCCAATTGCATTGAGAGGCGTGGCGAGTGCAAGAGTGACTTCCATGCAGTGCATTAGGTATGCTGAATGGATTAGCTCGATAGTTTCAACATGTTTTTGAGATCGATTGTTAAATATGGAACCGAATTTATACTGGATCTTCTATTTCTTCTACATCCGCTTAAAGGGACTATATGCACATGAATCACCTTAGGTGATCATATCCATTGAGAAGCACATAATGGAAGCAGTACTTTAAGGGCAAACCAATAAGGTGTGAGTATAGAATCTGGGCTTTCTGTCAAAGTGATGGATATATGATCGCATTTTATATGTATACCGGTAAAACAATGTAACATGATTTTTACTTCGAATATTTCCCTCATGTATAAAAAATCCCATTAGAGGAGTGCAATTCTCGGAAAATTACAGCGGTAATTGCACTGTAGAAACCGAAAGAGCACAGCGATAATTGCATCGTACGTATCTATGGTAATTCCATTGAAAATTTGACAGCGACAATTTATAAATAACGTCAAAGTCTAGTGAATATATAGGTATTATTAAAAATGTCTCGTTTCGGATTTAAAAAAAATCGTTTTTTTTTTGCATCTCTGTACTTTGTTTACAGTTACATGTACGTTTTTGTATTAAAAAAAGAATAAAAATGTATTTTTTTAAAACCATGTCCTAATTCGGGAAATATTCCCCCGAATTACACTCGTGCATCAAAATAACCAGAAAATTTTGCATTCGAGCGTGTTGTCTTAGAAAAACTGCATTCGGTCATTTTCATATTTTGCAAAAAGAGCCCTCCACCTTCGGTGTCGGGCTCTTTCTCCAAAATATGAAAATGAACTCATGCAGTTTTTAGACAACACGCTGTCATGCAAAATTATCGGTAATTTTGGTGCACTTGTGCAATTACTTCCGATAATTACTTCTTTGGAAATGGTTTTATACATAGGCTACTGGTATTTTGCGTCAAAATCGGTTAGAAGGCTGTCAATTTGTCTGGTGGATTTCATCAGTTTCTGTCAGACGTTCACTTCTTTTAGCTCAATGGACAGACCATAAGTTGGCAACGATTGCTACAAATTTCGAAGGTCAGTCAATGTCAAGTACCAGGCGCTGATGTAGACACCAAATAAGACGAAACTTTCCTCCGCCAAACGTAACTTCTAGTTACAGTAACAGTTGACCAAGTGCATGGATTGGGAGTTACTAATCGATCAAGAATAAGGCAAGGAAATGGTACTGGCCCAATGGCTATGCGATCAAATATACGGCTTATCCGCAATACAAATGTGATGTTTAAGACCGTAGGCTAATAGAAAAACCTTTAAAAATCAACATACAACAAACACTATTAACACTAAAGTTGACTAACCTAAAATGTAGTGGTCCTTATGGCAAGCTTAAGGATCTCTTTAAAATAAGTCGTTAGCTGCCCACACTTTTTCAATGCTTTTTCAAGGGACTCGACAAATCATTATTGCTGTTAAGTGTTATTATTGAAAAATGAATATTTCCAAATTGTGAAAATTTCATTTATTATTTTACAACAGATTTACGCTATCCATTTACTCTATTTTGCACCGCCTAAGGATGTTATGTGTTTGGCAGACAAATTGCCTGCCAATTACCATTGGTTGGTAATTAATCAAATTCTAGGCCATGGAAAAGTGGAGAGATTGATTTGTCAAAAGGTGGTAGTCCAAGATTTTAACCAAGGAAGAAAAAATTGCGGTTTATTAGGTTAAGGTATTAGTGGAAATGAGAAACTCAGCCTTAAAGCTCGGTTTTGAATAAGTTCGATTGAGAGGGCTGCAGAATCGTAGATAAAGCCCATAGACCACTGTAGAAAGAATGATTGAATTGTATGTTCTTATAAGTGCAGGATAGCCAGAAACCTCCAGATTGTGCTGGAAAGGACTCTTTACATTTTTATATACTTATTTCTGTTTAAATGGAATTTCAATATCTTGTACATATAATATGTTTTACTTAGATCAGTTTCTAACTTTGCAAAAATGAGATATCACTGACTTTGAAGTGCAAATGTAAATTATACCCTGTTTCAGAAAATCATTTGGGGAGGTGGTCCAAACATAATTGGGGAAGAAATGTAACAAATTATTAGGTTATCGGCAATCATTCTAAAAGATACCTGTTCGTGAATGAAGCTGATGAATAAGAGAAAAAGACTCTACATGATTTTTTTAGGGGATACTATTTTCTGAAACATGGGTTGAAGAGAGATTAATTTCAATTCGAACAGAAAAATTACAAATTGAGAGGAAGAACCCAGATTCTTAACTTACAGCAAAATTTTGTACCTCGATCTAACGTCGCGCGTCGTAGGCTATTAGGATCTAAGCAGCCAGTGATTAGATGTTGATTTCTATAGGAAGCTGATCGAGTAAAATCAACAATTGGATTCACGTTAGATATAAAAAAAACACATGGCTCATGGTATTGCTCAGCGAAAATAATAATCATTGGGTTAATGCGAGGGTTAATGTTAATAATCTTAGAATACTCGAAAATGTGTACAATGCTATACAATGGGATGCTTTTGAAAACAAAGAAATCGTCAAAAGTGGCAAGAGAAGTGTCAATAGGAACCGCAGACCAACCGCCCCAAGTTTGTTATATTGGTTGTTGGAAAACCAGTTGGCTTGGTTTGATGGAATGGAAATGATATGCTCTAGGTATAAATAGGCTTAGCTACAGTAAGAGAGATTAGTGATGCTTACCTGATTAGCGAAACGCTAGTTTGCAGTTCATAAAACGTCCATTGATCTTCGTTGGTACTAAAGGTCCGATATCCTGGTTTTGAAGTAGTTTATTTAGGTGTCATTCGAACGTAATTAAATTTGAAATTTTATACACAGTGGTAAGATGTTAATCGCACCAAGCTTAGAGGTAAGCAAGCTGTTGTGTTCCTTATATGTAACTTGATATTACGTCGAAAAAGTACATAGAAAGTGCCCTTCCATTTATGTAATACGAAATATATGCAAGGTGAAAATGTTTTGCTTTCGTGATTTTCACATTGCATATACTTGTTATTGCATGAATGGAAAGGCACATTCTATGTGCATCTTCGACTTAATATCGAGTTACATATGAGGAAGACAACATCTTGTTTGCCTCTAATCCTGGTGTGATTAAGATCTTACCACTGCGCCCCGTCAGTATCGGTTCTTAATATGCGGGCCAAGCAATTTCCATAATCGCGTCTAGGTCAGTGTTCCCAACTGCAAGGTATTTTTCCCTTTTAGGTAATTTTCGTACCCAAAAGGAAAAGAGATTTTTTTTACAATATCGTCGAAATTACAGAATTTTCGAGATAATATGTTTTTTATCGGCAAGTAATCTTTTTACATTACGTTTTTAATATTTTTTTTTTGTATTTGCTACCTTTGTCACCACTATGTATTACTCAAAATAATTAGGTGACCAGAAATCAGAAGAAATTTGGCACAACACAACCCAAATATTATGGCGTAGCTAGGCGAGCTTATCATCAACGAAGACAAAGAATAATTGAGTTATAAAGATCAAATTATCAAAGGCGGGAGTGAGTGAGATAAGATATGCGAGTTGGCATACTGCGGACAGCTAGGGTTCGGTGGTTCCCGGTTGTATTTGTTGTAGTGTAATTATTTTTGCAATCCGTTTAACGTTTAAATATAATAACATTATTTTTCTTGGCTAAAAGTGATTTACATTGTTTTCAAAAGTGAGTTCTTCAAGTGAGAGTTAGAATAGCGACAGCGAACTAAGGGAAGCGGGAAGAGCCATAAAGAAAAAAATACAGAAGGATAAATTATTTGAGACATATTGGCAAAGATATTACCTAATTTGTTTTGTTAGATGTTGTTTTGAAGTTTATTTACGTCTACTTATATTTTATGTTTTCTAAAGCCTATATTTTATTTTTTAGAGAATTTCAGTCTTGTTCTTTTTATAAAATTGTTTTTTTGTTACGTAATAAAAAAAGACGCTATTTTTGGTTTGGTATGAAGTTATTTGGCATTTAATGACAACATTAGGAGCAGGGAATTTTAGCTCTAATATACATGAAATAGGGAATTTTTAGCATCCATCAAGGGAATTATTACTCTGAAAGGTTGGGAACACTAGTCTAGGTACGTCAATTTTGAGCCTTCGCGCATGCGTACGTGCTAATGTATATACTTTTCAAAGTTGTTTTTTCTTATGAGTTGGTATTGTTTGGTTGCCTCCTCGGAGCGAGTGAAGCGAGCGTAGGGCCATACGTGAAGTGAAATAATAAAACAACACTGGGCTGCAATGAGCAGATCCGAAGGTCGCAAATTTGGCGTAGGCGTACCTAGATATGAGTAATTTTCATCATCTCTGTCAGATGGCTGCATCGGCCTGATGAGACCCATACAGATCAAAACGCGTCGTCGATTGCGTCTACAAAGTTGGTGGAAATTGCTTATAGTTCACACACTTTGGCTTTCCATAATTTTGAAGACTATAGCGGTGAAGTGAACTCGCATATGGTGAATAATTGCAGGTTTTTAGGCCACACTTGAGGATAGCCGACGATCCAGGGTTACCAGATTAGGGAATTTTCCCAAAAATTCCTTCGGGGTATTTTTTGAGGACATTTTTTTTCACCTAGTAAATCTGAAAATCAGAAAAAAATACAAAAATCCAATTATTTTTACCATAAAATGTAAAAAAATATATATTTTAGTAATATTTATATCCGAGCTGCACCGACGCCATCTAGTGTTCAATCTGGTAAGTATTTGTATATACTTTTAAAGAAAATTTATCATTGTTTAACTTTAAGAAAATAATCTTTGGTTAATTATACAAATTAGTTCTAAAACATATTTTGAACTTAAAACTTTTGGGGCGTTTAGCACATTTCTTCCATTCGCCTAATATGCGAGAGATGTCGGGTTCGATGCCCGGCGTCTTCCTTCAGGAATTTTTTTATTTTTTTATTTACTTTTTAATATTGCTTTGTTGAAGTTTTCACTCCTCTCGTGCGATCTTAAACACACATTGTTTTTTAAATATCCCTTAGTTCTTTCTTTCATTTGAAAAAAAACTAAATATTTTCTAGTTTTTAGGGATTTATTTGTAGCACATCTCATTTTGGGGTATTTTAGAGATATGCGGAAAATATTTTAGACGAATTTTTTTTAAACAACAAACAAATCATAATCTAAAACAAAAAAAATGCATTTTTGGGGGATTTTTTTTTTGAAAAGTCCTAAGTTTGAGGGTTTTTACATTTCGACTGGGGAGATGAGCCGAACGATTGTTTTTGCAGAATTCATTTTCCCTTTCCGCGTTCATACGTCAAATTTGTGATTTTTTTAAAATTTTGACTTAGTACGCGATAACTGGCCAAAAAATTAATTAATTTTGATGAAATTTTTTGGACATATATTTTTTGGCGGTCTTCCGAACCTTATTGAAATCGGCGAGATTCTGAATGTGGCGTGTATATTTTTGAAAAAGGGGTCAATTTGAGACGTCATAGCCCCGAAAAAGTCGCGAGGATCGAAAAAAACGAGACAATAATTCAATAGGGATTTTCTGGGAGAAAAACTCGTTAATGTTTCGATAATGACAGATAAATTAACATCGATTTAGAGGACAAAACAATGAAAGTTTTTAAATATATTTTTTTCAAAGAAAATGCCGCTCTGTATCCTATATTCACTTTTGCCTAATCGACGGCTTAGCTCAGTGGTCGAGCGGGCGCCCCCTTAGCATGCGAGAGGTACTGGGTACCTCAAAGAAACTTTTTTTTATATATCTAGTCTTTAATTGTTAAAATGTTCACTTCTGCCATGTGGTCTTAAACACACACCATAATTTTTAATATTACTTTTGTTTTTATTACTTCTTGCTTATAATGATCATACATAATTTTGTTTTGTATAATGGCGTAAATTCCATTTTGATGATATTGAAAGTGCGGTTGATTTATAAGTAAAATCCAAATTTGTGCCTTCTCTAATATACACGGTGTCCCATATAAGAATGCACAGTACAGGGATCTCGCAAACCAGAAGAGGTACAAAGATGATTAAATTAGAGAAAAGGTGTGCCTTGCTGAACCCTACAACGTCATGCTTTGAAATGTAAAAAAATCCGATTACTTCCGAAGATATTTGAGAAAACCCGAATTTTCTCGATTTCGTTTTTATTTTTTTCTGACATTATTTGAAAAGATATGACAATACAAATTTCACTTTCCCATTGCCACTTTTCCTGCTCTTCAGGTTGGTGTTATTACATTTTCAATCTGACGTTTCGTTTCTTAGCAACCATCATCAACTTTGTTTTTTTAAATAGTCGAAAAAATTTATTTTATTCCTAAATTTCAATCCTAAATTCAACAACATATCGCTATTTACATTTATCCGACGTTTCGGATAAAAAAACCATCATCAATGGTATTTTATGATGATAACGAAGAAACGAAACGCCGGATCAAAAATCTAATTACGTCATCATGTAGAGGAGGCAAAATGGCATAAGAATGTGAATTTTATTTTGATCAATTTTCTTTATTAAAGCCTTAAAAAAATGAATAATTGCAATCTACGAATTCTTGAAATTTAAAATATAATTAATTTTTTTCAGATTTTAATGAAGAGGATAGATCACAATAAAATTCACGTTCCTATGCCAATTTTTGTCCTCTACCTAATGACGTAATTAGATTTTTGATCCGACGTTTCGTTCCTTCGTAATCATCATAAAATAACATTGATGATGGTTTTTTTCAGCCGAAACGTCGGATAAATATAAGAAGCGATATGTCGTTGGATTTAGGATTAAAATTAGTGTTTTTTAGGAATAAAACAAATTTTTTCGACTATTTGAAAAAACAAAGTTGATGATGGTTGCAAAGAAACGAAACGTCGGATTGAAAATATAATAACATCAACTTGAAGAGCAGGAAAAGTAGCAATGGGAATGTGAAATTTGCATTGTTATGTCTTTTGGAATAAAGTCAGAAATAAATAAAAACGAAATCGGGAAAATTCGGGTTTTCCCAAATATCTTCGGAAGTAATCGGATTTTTTTATATTCCAAAGCATGACGTAGGATTCAGCAAGGCACGCCTTTTCTCTAACTTAATCATCTTTGTATCTCTTCTGGTTATTTCCGAGATCCCTGTAGTGTGCATTCTTATATGGGACACCGTGTATAAGATAACAGTCAGCAGATACAAATAATATTCCATAATAAATTCTACAAAAAGATAACTTACCATTTTAAGCAGTACGATTAGAAAGCAATATATATTTTTTAGCGATTTTATTGATTTTTTAATATACGGGGATGCACATCTGTGGCACTGAAATTTGATTCTAAAATAGGAAAAACCAGAATGCTGACATCTCTCTAGCATGCTCAAGCCAGGAAGAAAATTAATGTAAAACGTTTTGATATTGTTACGAAATTTCAATTAATAGCAAGTTGTATCTGATATTATATATCTCTAGATACTCCATATTTACGTCCCAACACTCGTAAAATACTAAATTTAATTCGTGCACTCGCCGCAATTACATGATGCATTTTACTGCAAATTGCACTACATCTGTGCAAGATTGCTTGTAGAACACAACGAAAATATAATGACAAAACAAAAAATACGCCTATGCTCTCCTCAAACTTCGGGGCTTGGTACAATATGGAACAACTATATTATTTTACTATTCCGTCGGTTTTAACCCTAAGTTCCTTTTGCTTTATTCCGAATAGCGTTGTGGAAGTTTTGAAACTTGATTTAATGTTCAAGAGTTTTCAATGCGTGCTGAAACTCGACATTGAAGTTTTAACTTTGTCGGAGTAAAAATTAGATTTAGAATTGCTTTTAGTTTTAGTTTGGTACACGAAGGGATAGAAATGGATGAGTTTTGTTGATTCGGGAATACAGAAATATGGAAAGTTTCTTATGGCCGCGAATTAGCC
>MU181936.1:485678-526411 GCA_016904865.1 Pissodes strobi | reverse complement strand
GATTAAGAATTTGTTAACGTTGCAGTTATTGGATAAAACAGAGTATGATTTGATATCTCGGCAGAGAAGCTTGTATTTAATCGTAATAAATCCCGTTTGGAGCTAATTTCTACATTATTTCTAGTTTAATTAAAATAAAAGTATATAAAAGCCTTGATAAAAGCTAACATATATTAAACATAATAGAAATGTAAATTTACGCGCTCTTTGTAGGAATCAATTCTACTAGCTTCATCTTTCCAGGTATTTGGCTTTCATTCATCGTTAGCACACGACTCAATCTAGAAAATATTCCTTTTAAAATATATCTGTAATGGTATAATGTGTTTCTTTAAAATGGATAATATGTAATTTTCCCAGAAAGCCGACTCTTTAAAATAAATACTCCCACTTATCAGTGGAGCTATAAGGGTTAAGTCGTAAATCCAAAATTAGATAATTTATATAAAGAGGCAAATTGCAACTCACATAATAATGCTAGTTGACGAGCAAAGCACAAATTGGCCCGAAACGCTTCGAGGTATATTATTATTCATGTGCCATAAAATTTGTCACATCGGCAACGCAGCGGCGCGCAGATCAATAGACCAAGAGGCCTACTGTTATGTGATACTTTTAATAGGATTAACTAAATTACAGGGCATCCAACATAGAGAAAACGATTAATTAAAAAACACGATTAAAAGGCAAAAAATCTCGGGAGGGCTTTTAGAATCAGTATCAGCCTGACCTGCGGTTTATAGCAAGAGAGAGGGCGAAATTAGGGTAAAAAGCTTCAGTTGAAACATGAGGGTTCGACTGGTAAATGACAGAGACTAGCTGAAATAAATGCCCATTGAATGTTTATATGCTTGAACGGCGTCTGACAGAGTGTATTTGAATTTTCGTAAATCAGCTAATCTTTAACAAATTCGGTATTTTTCTTAAATGCTGTGGTGCCGAACTATAATTTAAACTTAAGCAGCTTTTATTTGCCTTATGCGTTCACCAACGATCCAGATAGTGTAAAGTTGTAAATGTTATTAAATAGAGTATTGCAATTTTCTCCTTTTACTGGCCATTTTGTGTTATCGATACTGTCGCTACCTTACTTCCGGAGTACCAACCTGCTCGAAAGGAATATCCGTTTGGAGCGCCACTTGACAGAGGTGGTATATATGCTTTTTTGAGAAAATTGATAGCCCTTCTCGCCTGAACACTCAAGGCGAGCAGGCCGTTTTCCGTTTCGAAATTTATCAGTGCGATTTTTGACCCTCATAATATGTGAAGATCAAAACTTACCAGAGGCCAATTGGTTTACTTCAGATTGTAGTTTGGCTCTAAACTGATCATGAAACTCCTTCGGTCAATACTTTTGGGTCAATATTAACTATTTGAATCTACCTAATATTATCCTAATTTCCAATTATAATAGGACTTTCCATGCCATGGATCCCTCTTTTATCCAATCTTCAAAATATTTAGGTTTCTATGGCTGATGATTATCTGTTAAATGATGCGTCACAGTATCATCTTGCATATCAGCTGCAATAATAAGCTTGGGATTTATGGGAAGCATTTTGATCGAGGAAACCGTAACTTTTCCTTGACGAGTGTATTTCTAGCTTATATGTTCTGGAATAGGGAGCTTAACGATTGTGACCTTAATCGATGTATAGCTAAATTCTGCTCTTTATACGCACTAAATATTTATCAACTAAATAGAAGGAATTGTCCAGTGCCGTGCTCGTAACACTTAACAACAGCTTTGATTTTAGCATTATATTAAAAATCTTTGTCAATGGCATTATACCTATATGGTAAAGAATTGCCAACTAAATAATATAAGTAGCTGCGTAAATTTTACATTTACATGTATTGAAAGCTAATTTTTATACAAATTAAATAACTTGTAAACAGAAAATGTGATCGCCAAAGACGATTGACCGTGGCCCCCAAGTATTGTCTGAAAATTTGCCAAATCTCAATTTTCGAGAAAAATTTTGTTGACTCTGACTTTTTCCCAATGAGCGATGGTCGAATCACACTCTTCGCGCCTGACGAGGCCTCAGTTTCATTTACTACCGAGGGAAGTATCGACTTTACCCGAATGAGCGTCACATAACTGATCCTAACGAGTCACGCGTGACGATGATCAAAGTCCTAAAATGGATAGTTGTCAGTCCCACTTTTGCAATAGTTTGTCTCGGTTGTTCTCTCTTAAGGTGGGCAATGAAACCAAATAAATAAATGTTTTTAATGGTAAAGATTATGGACCTTCCAAGTTATAGCTATGTACAACAAGCATGAATAAAAACTGTGCTCGATTTTGCGTTTAATTTTTATACATCCATAGTAAGATCCCGTGTTCCAAATAATCTTCAGGTTTACCACATTCCAACACTAGGGAATCCAGAATCATACTATTGATATATAGGGGGGGGGGGGGGGGCAATTATCCCCACTCCCTAAGTCTGAGTTGGGGTTTTTATAATTATGTATTACAGGAAAGTGTGCTGGACGCGCCTGCCTATTTCTCTCTCTGTCGTTTGGCTGAAGCCCCGACTTTACCCGAATGAACGCACACTCGTTGTACAATATACTATTATTTATTATTTTCTTTTATGTTCGGCATACACACAAAAGGAAAATCCTATGCCACTCAACGAGCGGTGCGTGTGCGGAGTAGATGGTGGACCTTGGACTTGAAGCGCTGTAGGTTGTAGTTTTCCGGAAAGACGATACTCGAAAGTTCATTCCATAGCGAGGCAGTCCTCCAGACAAAGGGGTCCCGCAACAGGGAAGTCCTAGCTATTCGCAACTGAATCGTATGTTTATGAGCAGCAGGTGTCTGACGGGTTTTTCTGTGTGGCACAACTCTGGGTGGACAGGGTGGAATCATAAGTGCCAGTTCGTTCAAACACCTTCCGTAGTAGTATCGACAGTAAAGAGATAGGTCCGCCACTTTTCTTCGATGTTCAAGGCTATCAAGGTCTTAAGTCAACTCTGGGTCATCCACAAGACGGACTGCTCTCCTCTGTATGGAGTCCAATATCTTGAGTAAGTGTTTGGGTGCCGAGCTCCACACATGAGAACAGTATTCCAGATATGGTCTTATCTGGACCTTATAGAGCACTAAGAGCTGATGAGGTTTATACAACTTTTTTTCTCTATAGAGTGCTCCTAGCTTTTGTGCTGCTGCCTTGGCGATTTTGGTGACGTGATTACGCCAAGACATGTTGTTTCCTACGTTGGTGTCCAGCAAGCTTATGGATGAGGCCAGAGTCTGTGTTTGTCCTGTCATTGATAAGTCAGGTCCTGCGGTGTTTGCTTTTGAGAAGACAACTGCTTGAGTCTTTCCTGCGTTAAACTGGACATTATTTTCCTCATTGATGGCAGCAATCTGATTTTCTCGCTCGCGTTGGGAACGAGCAGCGGTCATTGGAGCCCCACATGAATGAGGATATAAGAGTGCTGTCGTCTGCAAAGCTGTAAATAGCATCGTTTGTCCTGTCTAAGGGATGGTTGATATAGAGCAGGAACAGTGTGGGAGATAATATAAACCCTTGAGGAACTCCGGCATTAATTTTAAATTCCTCCTAGAGACATCCATCAATACAACTAGGATGCTTCGATTCCTTAAGAAATTGGAAAGCCATAGAAGCAGTATGCTGTCAATTTGCTTAACAATCCGTCATGCCACACCCTATCAAATGCTTTGGATATGTCGAGAGCCACTGCACAAGTTTCTCTGTAGCTCTCGATGGCTTTTGTCCACAAGTAGGTCACGTAAGTCAGGAGATTGATCTGTGCTTGCGGAAGCCATACTGGCGATCTCTTATGATGCCTACCGATTCGAGATATTTTAAGAGCGTTGAACATCTTAGACCATAATATCCATTCCGGTGCTGTAGTCTGAATCTGTTGATCCTTCATGTTTACTGCCTGCATGCATATGTAGGTAGTATTTTTTTTTTTATAGAAATAAACAACCCTTCTTAATATTATGATCAATCTACAATAAATCCAGAAGAACGAATATCTCCAGATTGAGTTCATTGGTGTTTTTAGTATCTAGAAGAGAATTCTCCTCCGCTGAAGTGGACTTGAATCCAGGCGAAGAGGTGATTTTGTGCGATAAGAACGTGAAAATCGCTTTTGTGTTAGTTTGGAAGCAGCTGATGTTATATCACAAAATGATTAACTGGATAATATGTATAATATTTATTTTTGTGATAATTGCTCTGTTTTTGTCGGTACCAAATATTTTGTTTTGGATGATTCTTCTGCAGGGTGTGGCCGGAGGATATAGTTATTTTCTATTCTTAATAATATTTTCAACAATTTATATACCTAATAGCTGCCCTATTTAATTATCAATTTATCAGATTCGTTGAATTTCTGTCTAGAGGTATCTCTTTGACATAAGTCTTTGAGAGAATTGGTGAGTTTAAAGCTAAATATTCTTATAATCACAATGAGATACTCTGTCCCCTTAAAGAACTGTATATGTTCATTGAAGAGCTTAGTTTTCCGAATTACTGGAAGGCCAATTCTCTTACCCCCGTTTATCATTCTGGAATCGGTATCTAATCTGAAACTCCTAATTTTATTGTCAAGTTGGTGACGGCTGATCGCTGTCTTGGATATGTAAAAATTTACATTTTCTCGGTGGTTACTTATTTGTTATCGCGCTTGTTGGGTATCTTCGAGAAGGTTTCATAGGTGGATAGGATTTTCATTGACTTCTCGAATGCATTCGACAAGGTGATCAATACCCTTTTCCTGAGGATATTTACAAACTCCGTGTACTTCAGTTCGGTAGTCAGTGCCTGATCACTTTAGCACATCTGGAGCCTCCAGCTCATCCAAGATGCTCAAAAAAGTTTAACCATAAGCCTATAGTATCAACTGCCAAATATAATTTATAATAAGAACATTACAATTTCCAGCTGAATCGACTGTTCTATCATCACATGAAACAAACCCTTTACCGCTGGGTTGATTGTGATCTAGTTTCGATTGCTTGTTAAGTTTGACAACAAGGTACTTTCCACCACAACAGTTAGTTGTTGGCTCAATTATTGTGTTCATGAAAGGTATTCTCCTCGTAAGTAGTTTAATAGTAATAAAACAATTAATTAAGCTTACGATATCGATTTGCAGTTGAATGCCATTAGCCGAGCTTCTTTGTTGTTGTTTGTTGTACAATAGGCCATGGCTAGGTAAAAACTTGTTCCATTGATCGGCGCCATATTATTTTAAATATTGTTTTTTTAGTAAAATATTATCTGAGACCACTTATGGATTCTCACCGTCCGATATTTTTACGAGCAAAAAAAGGCCCGATCCATAAATTGTGGCTAAGAGGATATACATCATATATTTCATCAGCGTTAAATGTTGGTTTCGTGGAAGTGTAATGAACCCATTTTGTTTCGTTATTTATTGCGTGCCTCAATCTAAAAGAAGGGGTTAAATGTGCCAGTAAAAACAGGAGGGTGTTGATGGTTTCCCAGCGTGACGTTTGTTATTACCGATGATGAACAGGGGATGAATAGTCTACTAATTTAGAAATTTTTAATTCGATGGTGAATTTATGGCAACACGTTCCGCCAGCTGTAATTATTGAAACAGGTCACAAGCATTTAATTTAAATTTTGTGAGTCATGATTTATTGATTGGTTGAAAGTACTCTATTGTCCAAGAATCAATATTGACAAAGCTTATAAATGAGAATATTAATCTTAGGCATTTAGAGACATCGACATAAAAATATAATTAAAATTACACATACTGATTGTATATAAACACCGAAAAAAACTGACTGATACAATAAATCACAGACGTGAATTGATTGATAATAACGTAATAATTATTATTAAGGCTCAAACTTGGATTTACATATCATTTGCATCAATAAACTCGTCAATTAATGAAATGTTTTTTTCAGTAAATTTCGAACACGCCAAATACTCGAAAAAACTTAAGTTCCAAACTAATGTGGTGTTATGTTTCTACACCATTGTAAGTGAATGAATTCCTGACAAAACCAAATGAGGAATTGGAAGATGGTTAAGAAAACTCTCTGTTTTTTTTTTGTAAATTAGGCAAGCTGCTTCTGAAATAAACAAAGAAAACAAGGTAAATATCATATGTGCTCTGTTGATATTTCTGACAACTCTTTTCTGTAAAAAAAACTGATCAGTAGTGATAATCAGAACATGTTCCCTAATATGAAAGCGCAGCTTTAAGCTGTGAACCATCAATAGCAATATTACCTCCCAATTCTCGAAATGTTGCTCTAACAGAGTAGCAACCGGATTAAAGTTTAATATTTAATTTTATTATGTGACGGAATTTTTATTTATCGTCAATTATTAAACCAAGAAATTTAGATACGTCCACAATGTCCAATGAAATATCGCCATCACTTCGCATTGCAATTAAAACCAACGATATGAGTGATTGACATACTAAGGCAAAGTTGATAGTAATCGCACTACAACTTTATCCAAAGAAGATCGGATGTGACATCATTAGTGAGTAGCTTTTGATTATTGCACCACAGAACGGTTGTGTCATCGGCAAACAAAGTTAAATATCATCCTTTGATGTTAATCTTAATGAGGTGTATATTAAGAACAATAAAGGACCAAGGAGATACTTCTGCGATATACCACAGCTTACCAATTGCCCGCAAAATTATGCACCATCCAGATGCACAGCCCAAACTAGAACTGAGAGAAAACACTCGAGCCATCCAAGCGCCACACCTCTAACGCCATAAGCTGAGAGCTTTCGCAATCGTATTCTGTGACTCACACAATCGGATGCTTTGAATAAGTCACAGAAACTGCCGCTGTTGCTCTTCTTTCCTTTACCCTCTAGAATAGCTTTGTTCTTGCCTGATAGGAAAGCAAACTGAACATGGTTAGATGTTTTCCAACTTTTGAGAAAGTTCAAAATCGTTCTTTTATTCAATGCCGACAAGCGTGAAAAGGATCTATGGTTAGATGGAATAGAATGGTCGCCTCCTTTGTATAGTGGGATTGTTTTTGCCGTCTCTAGACATGAAGAAAATGTGCCCGATTGCCCGAATAAATTAATTACTTTGCAAAGCGCCTGAACGGTATCCCCAGGTGGTTTTTTTAGTATCTGAAGTCCATCATTATTAAACGCTTTTTTGTTTTTTATTGACTGTATTGTACATACAATTTCATGGAGCATTCTGGAAACAGGTAAAATGGATCTAAAATTCTAATAGCAGATAGAAATGTTAGAGGATCGCAAGAGGAAGAAGATTCGTAGTGAGGTTGTTTGCGACCGAATAGAAAAACTCATTTCGCAAATATTAATCTTAATTTCAGGAAAGTTACTAGCTCTAGAAGTAATTTCTTTGACAATTAACTGAGTTACACGCTGCCTGTCGGTAGATCGTAGATCGAGCATTTAGAATAGTAAATCCTCTTCGCAGAATGCAAAACAGCTCGGTAAATTTTGCGATACTCGGAGCAAAGCGAGAGTACGAATTGATTATTGAAGTAGAACTTCTTAAAAAGACTCAGGAATCTTAGGTTGGATGCAGAATTGTCAATCCTAGAAGTCAACCACTTTTTGCGGCCCCTATGCATCATTTTTATTAGGCGAACTACCAAAGCAGACCAAGCCGAATGAAAGGAGGTGAGCAGATTCCGCTCTTGAAGCATCGATTTCCAATTAGTCCCAAAAGAACGAAAAATTTTTGTGTTATAAATGTTACCTAATTTTTTCTTAATTTTAGTGAAGATACTCTTGTAGTTAATCTTAGCTAGAAAGGCATTATGGTTAGATATGGCCGGATCAAACACATTACATGACACATTCTCCCGATCATTAGAACCAATATAATCAATGATTGTTGATGTGTTATTAAAAATACATGTAGAACTATGACCATGCATATCAGTGCACGACGCGACGTTACACGGGGTCATCAGTAAGGGGGAGAATTATACCTCCCACCCCTCCACCCCCCTTGGATACCCAAAAATTTTTGAAAATACGGGAAAAAATTGAAAAAAAAAACGTAAAAAATTGTTCGGAAAGTTAATAAAAGTATTATAAAACGAAATAAGAAAAAAATAGACAAAAAATTAGGGATACGCGGTTTTCGACGAAAAAAAGGCGAAGGAGTTGAGCTACGAGGTCGGGGATGGCAAAATTGGAAAGAAATAAAATGCTTTATGAAAAAAAGCAAATAAATTAAAAAAAGTGTCGAAACCGAGGGCAAAAGTTGAGGAAAAAAAGCTTAAAAAAAAATAAAAACTCAATTCCTATTATCTATTATTAATCATGTATGCTATTATATACATGTTTAGGATAGTCTTTCCATAAGAGCGGAAGTAGAAACATATTTGTCAAAGGAAATGAAATTCTTTGATGGTAATGTTTTAACTAAATGATATATTACTGCTGGACTGGACCGAGCTCTAGATCACGAATTTCATATTTGCTGGTGGAAACCTTGGTAAATATCAAAATCTATTACACTTGATGTGATCAGAACAACATTTTTAATCTCACTGCCCTCGGTTTGTTTTTTATGTATTGCCGAACTGAACATTTACCTAAATCATCTATCATCTTCATCGATGGACTTGTTTGGGCTTCTTTCATTCCTGTAGCACGGTCTACGTACTAAATTTATTATTGGCTGCACGGTCCACAGTCCATTTTCTTTTTTTAGTTTAATCAGAAATGGCCAGATTGTCTACACCATGAAATATTGCTATCAAAAGGCAAAAATTATCCCTTGGCATCATATCAGACACTAGGCTCCAATTCATATGAATTCTAGGGAATTTTATGCAACTAATAATTACATGCAATCGAAGAAACTTCTCACTTTCTTCGCTTGTTAGCTTCAGAGGTTTTATGGTTTACTGCACGTGATATCTGAATGTTTATTCTGCACCGATTTCAAAGAAATCGTCGTCTCAGTACGTGCTTCTGGTGTGCGGCCGGATCAGTTCCAGAAAAAAAGAACTCTTTATGTGGGCCATTCGTACTCACAAAATCCCTTTTTTTCTTCTATCTAGGAGGCATATCGTGTGAAAGGGACAAATCGATTTTAATTTATTGTATACCTTTTAAAATATGCTTAGAGCTGTCGATTCCGAACAAAACGTAATAACATTTTCTTTTAATTTAATTATGAAATACCATAATTGCCTTTATTCCTAACTTTGCGATGTTGTAATTCGAAGAGTTTTTATTCATCCATATACGCTTTGCTTGCCTGCAAATTATTTCATCGGAGGCAAATAAAACTATTTGATTTTGTAAAATAGAGCCGTCTCAAATTATGCTCTGCATCAACTGAATCAGAAGCTTTAATTAACAGAAATTGCATTTTCGTCTCTTTTAATAAAGCTTTTAGTTGAACAAAACTCCATGTTTCCAGTTAACTTGACGTCCATCACGAAACAACGATTTTATCTGCAAAAAAAAATAAACAAATTAGTATACAAGACAAATCCATTTACTGTATGTAATAGGACCGGAGTGTCGCCAAAGCATAAAAGTGAAGTGCAATTTTGTATTCAGTCAAATATAAAATAGGGATCGTGCTGCATTTAGGAATTTAATTTCTACTGAAATGGGTATGTTTTCGAATGAAGAAGTACTGGTAATCAAAATTTACCGACATCCTTTTCTGCTTCATGTTTCTTGATGTACTGATGCTACATATTACCAAGCATTTCTGTTTTGCTTTTTAATTTAATTTAATTTTACTGCCACGGGAAGAGAGAGGGGTGGAATTTTGTAAAATGTATACGTTAAAAATTAAAATTACAGTCTAGATTACAAAATAGACAATTATATTAGTAGATATGCATAACATACCAAATGTTAACAAAAGTTTCGGGGCAAAACTAAAAATATCCTTTTTTATTTAAATTACAATTATTTTCATTCATATTTCACTCTTTTAAACATTATTTTTTTACAATAAAACCAAACTGCATTGCAGCTAGTAGCCCAGGATCTTCAAATTGAAGCGAGATTCGTGAGTTATTCTGGACGAATCTAATTTTTCAACTAGTTTCAATTTTACATCCACAGTCATATACTGGGGCTTAATGAAAACAACATCCTCAATCTTGAAATACTTAATAAATAAGAAAAGGAAAAAATTATTAGTCGATACACAATTCAGTATGCCATAAATTGAACCATTGAAGGATTTGGAAATATGGTAGGCCAGTTGATGATTTTATCGATCTTATGAACATTTCATTAGTTCAGCCACTGCATAATACATTAACTGTATTAATATGGGAACGAGAAAGGGATATTAGAAAGAATTACAGATAAGCCGCAAGAGGCATGAGATTAATTATACCGAATATATTTTATATACAAAAGTTTTCGGCCCAAAGACACATTTATTTTTTATCGAAATGTGCCCATGCCATTGACATAAATATATCCGAACCAAAATCGCAAAAGCTTTTTAACAGAATGGAGATATATTAGTACATAATTGAAAATTTATACCAAGAAAATATAATTTTATTTCATGACCACTCCCTCAATTTATTTTGGTTTATTTTTGGTATTTCCCGTTATTACTGATTATTTCAGCACTTAATTTGCAAGTAGATTTAATTTAATTAGTTTAAGAAAAATACGAAAAGTAATATTGATTTAAGATACTTTATTTGCTCTTCCTAAGATAACGAATACTTTTTAATGATAACTATCAGTTTTATCGAAAGTTAAACACCTGCGAGCAATATCAAATCCATAAAAGATGTATTTATTTTCGCCCAAAAAATGACACTTAAATTTTAAACTTGCGTTGTGTACACTCGCTGATGAGTAGGTAAATGTAAATCATGTACAATTTAAGGATCTGAAGCACTTCAGTGAAGAGCTTATAAAATGAATATTTTCAATTTATTCAATACAATACCATAAATACAATACAATCTAGAGCACTAACATGTAGTTTTAAAGTGATTTATTTTTATGATATACATACAATGTTTATAGCATGTTTTATAGCATGTAGTGCCTAGACAACCTAATATTCGTACGTACATTGGTTAACGAATTTGCGATATAAACGCATACACTCTATGATGACCTAGTCATTGCTACATATGAACATAAAGACTGGTTTTCCTATATGAGAGTAAAGAAAACGAGAAAAAATATTTAGCAAGAACTAAGACTAAGAACTATAAGTAAAACTACAATGTAGAGGAGAGACCTTTTCCACAAGTCTGAAACAACACTGAGCAAATAAGTCCAAGGGAAGGAAGGACAAGGTCATCAAACTGCTCATCAGAATATTATAAATTTTAGGCTCAAGTTAATCCAGGAACCCTAAATTAATATAACTGTTACTGTTAGAAATATTTAAGCGATCAATGTCACTATTTAGCGTGCCATATCTATGATCAACATGATTGGTGGGTATAAATAATTACGTTTCAAATCGTTTATGACCACAAAGGAGGGGGTGGTAATTAAATTTTTAATTGACCATTTTAATTAGCAGACTATTAATATACGTAGGTGGGATTTTATTCGTAGGGTGGGAATTGAAACATGTATTTCAGGTATTAGGCACTCTAATAATGCAGGATTTAACTTGCATTAAATATGATCAATAAAAAAATGTTTTCTAACTACTCTCATGCATTCATCCTTTCATACATAAATCTAAATACTTTACATCAGGTTAACTATTAGTAAATATCGAATATCTAACAAAACTTCTTGATTATTTCTTTACTGGATTTAATCAAACTTTCTTTTATTTCAAAATTTCAACTGACTGCTTTTCCGTTCACAATAAATACCTTGCGACATTGCTTCTTCTTCAGTTCTCTCAAATTAACTTCACCAGGGATATAAGACTTCGACACTTGATTCGAATCTTGAGTACAGGAATAGATTTGTTTAACTAGAATTTTCCAATCGCTATTTTACCTTCTTCAATCGGCACGAACAATGGGAGAGACGCTATGTATGTCTCGAGAAAATGCTTAAAAACGCCCAAAAGAGTCCCTAATTCTGAGAAAGGGGAACAGAGTACATCAGATATTTTCTAAATATTTGTGCAAACAAATAAGAAAATGACCTCATATCTGGACGCCAACAGAGCTATGACGAGAGGTTACGTGTAAACGCTTGCACTGCAGGTGGCAGGGAGAATAGAGCAGGAATTGCTCGGACGATCTCATTAACGCAGTTGCATGAGTAAAAATTGCTCCTTCTTTATTTGACATATGTTATTTACATAACATTGACGGAGGCAAAAATATATTTAATTTTAAACGTTTAAAAACGTTTTCCTTAACGGAGAGTGACGATTAGCTATATTTCCAGCGATTGTTATATATAATGGAATCGACCACCCAGGTTTGGACAAAGGAGTAACTGTAGTAGGATGCTTTGCTTTATTAGTCATCAGAGCCCTTTCTTGGTTCTGTATCTTAGTTATTATCACAAATTTAGTACCTTCGAGTAGTTGATGTGCGCTTTTCAAATTTCCTCTAGCAATGTAGTGTCATCAGCATATTTTATATTGGCGTATGCATTCACTATAGATGTTTAATCAGTGTTAATGTAGCCCCCGAAAAATTTCTATTTCCATTCTAAATTTTGCTGTCTAATTCCAGTACAAATTGGAGAATATTTATATGTCTCTACTGACCACATTTTTGACCTTTAAAATTCATTCAGTGCAGTTGTGCTCTGTCGAATGTCTTCTCAAAATCGACGAAACGAGCTATACTTTTTGATTCATCTCTAGTCATCGGTGCTCCAGATCAATATCTCAATTCTATTTGTGTGCTACTGATTTCTTCTTCTATATTTCTATATGTTCTCTTATGTTCTAAGCTAATAGCTATATTTCTAAAAACCACTATAATGTATACCAAAACTTACTGTTGCATGTGTTTGGCCTCGTGATGCTCAAGCCACCATTTTAACAACACATGTAAAAGAGCAAAAGCTTCACTCCAGCATTGATGGGGCTGACGTGTAGACTGGATCTTTTGTTTTGCTAATTTCATTAAATTGAAACCAAAATGTGCCGCTTCCCAACTCAATCTAACCGTGTTATTTTTTCTTTTAAGTCTTCGAATCATTAAATTTAGAATCTGGACATGTTTTGGGCCCCCTTTTTTATGGTGTGGCTTTTCATGTCCTGATTTTATTGAATTTCGTTGACGACAAACTATCAAACCTGAAAAGAAGCAACATGTACTGGGCAGCTTAAACATATATTCTTAGAAATCACTGGCCCCATTGCATCTTCACAATCGCATCAAGTCAGTTTAAAGACGACTGGTCTTCCTAGAGAAATAAATTAGCTCTATTGGATGAATCTACTTAGGGTATTCAAGAGACATTAAGAAATCTATTAGATGTTTTATTTGGAATTTTCTAAATACTGAGCATCACCAATGGAAGAAGTCATTGATGTTGTTTAACGTCAGTCATATTCCTTTATGATCGTTACTAAAACCCGGGAGTTGGGACCTTCCAAATGTTCTTCTCCAGCATTGATAGGCCTGATGTGTAGACGGATTTCATTTTGCAAACTTCATTAAATGCCTATATAATCTACAAGTGCTGGATGAGTTTCGTCATTTCCTTTGATGCCAGAGTGTCTCGTAATTCAACCTAATCTGACCATGCTATTCCTTCTTCTTAGTCTTCTAATTATTTAAAATCTGGAATGTCTTGATTTTAACTAATTGGGTTGACAACAAAGTATTAGACCTAAAAAGAAGCAAATTGCACTGTGCAGCTTAATCACATACCCTTACGAATCACTGGACCCATTATACCATCACAAATGCGTTAAGTCAGTCTATCAAAGCAATGGCTGGTCTTCCCAGAGTCAAGTCCTGTGTTCCATGAATTCAATAGTCTAGCTGGTTTGAGCTTTCAATTATCTGTTTGTTTGTTTAGGTCTTTATTTGCCATATACCATAAAATTACAAAATTATTTCGGCCCCCTTCACTCAAGTAAAACACGTTCTCTGTTTACGCGGCAAATAAGTTACAAATTAAGCAAATAGTGAACTAGCTACTAGTTTTACGTAAATTATATATGACATTAATTAATTAAAAACCAAAATATACTGAAGTTAGCGAAATGGGCTGATTACTTACAACTTTGGCTTTTAACATCGAAAGTTTTGAAGGGGGTAAGATTTAATGAGTTCGGGAAAGTTATTATAAACATGTGCGATCTGATATGTAAATCAAGACTCATGCATATGTTATGTGAGAGAAGTAAGATGGCATTTTAAATAGGATGTTCAGTGTCTTAGGGCCACTTTTGCAAGAGTCGTTTAAACTTCAAACTTAAGTTAACAATTTGCGATCAAAGTTTAACTGTTACCAACACTTAGGATATAAACCTAAATCTCTAGTTGTTAACCCAAATATAAGCTGTTTCTTTTGGTTTGATTTAAAAAACTGAAAAGTTCTAAATATATATTGGGGGCATTGAATATATATTAGATATATAATATATTCTAGCGACGATGAAAGTATTAAGAAACAGAATAATCTACAAGGGTTGTCAGATTTACGAAGTGAAAAAACCGGATACTTTCCATTTTTTTTTGAGTGCCCAAAAAAGCTTTAAAAAATTATAGATTTTCTGGAGTTGTCTACTTTAAGATTCGGTAATCTGGTTTTAGCGTTAGCTACCAAGTAGAGGTTCTGCATGGAGATTTTTTGTTCGAAATTTGAATTAATGACCAAAAATATTTTTGTTGCTTTGGAGGATTTATGATCAAAGGTCGGGCAACATGGTCTTAGTTTTATTTATTTATAATTAGTTGCAATTTTGAAAAAAAATCCATGTCACTAGTTGTGGAACTATTGGGTTTAGGTCTCGAGAAGTTGAACTAAAGCTAAAATTTGGTGTGCATTAAACGGTCAGTCCATTCCAGGTAAAAGTATGTATTATCTGGAAGAACGCTCCTTTTATATAATATTCATTCTTATTGCCACACTTGTACGTGCATTTCTGGTGTCTAAAGAGTCTTAATTGTTATTGTATCATAATCGGTTACAGTGTTTCACATTTCAAATAGTTGGAAACAAAACGTGTGTAAATATACTTCATTATAAATTAGTTAAGGATTCGGGCCTGGTACCCGTTGTCCAAAATCTCCCAACGTTTTGTAACATGTCAGACGCACAAGTGCTTATTCGTGCAAAATTAGGGATGAAAACTAATCTCCATCGTATTTTCATACATATATTTCATAATGACGCTGCCAAGTACAGTTTCGACGTTTTCTGGCAGAAGGTGCTCGGAACGTAATTATTTATATTATTATTATTACTTTTGTTTGAATAAGTTTCTTTCGTTGCTGAATTTATTTACGTTTCGGATTCGGTATATTTACTTGTGTCCCGAAGTCATTTTCATTATTTTTTTCATCATGTTTATCGATACGCGCAATTTGTATGCGACTGGGGTTAGCCCGAAATGTATGAGATGGTCTATCTATTCTATCTAGTTATTCAACCTTGAGATATCCAATGTTTCATGTCTGCTGCGTTTAATTAATTAATTAGTTAATAGTTGACCTTTTTACTGCTTCGTCTGGACAAAGGCTTTAAAAAAGGGTTGGAAACGTGAAGATTCAATATTTAAATAGTGTTTTATAGAACTCAAAAAGTGAAAATTTACTGACTTTTAAATTGGCTCTTGTATAGAAATTATCTGAAAAAAAAAACGTTTGTTTTTGGTACGGATACACCTGCAAATAAATATGGTATGGATCCTCCCACGGTCCTGTACAATTTTACGCATTAGATGCGCATGAATTAAGCATGAATTTCTCATAGTCGAAATAGTTCGATAAATAATTTTGTAACGGACCTTAAGCAAAAAATCTTGGCTAACTATACATAATTGAAATCTGCAACACAATGATTCTAAAAAAAATTAGACGCAATCCTTTTCTTTTGTCAATGTCTACTAGTTATAGATTTTTTATGGCAATGACACACATACTAAGGGAAGATCCTATGGACTCGACGAGCGGTTTGTGTGCGAAGATGTTGATTGACACAGGAAACAGATATCCTGCAAGTGAGTTACATAGCGATGCAGGGCGGCTGACGAAGGAATCCTTATAAAACGAAGTTCTAGATGTTTCCAGTTGTACAACGAACGGGTGCGCTCTTGCCATCTGGCGTGGCTGTCGGACAGCTGATGTTGCTGGGGGCGGGATGATGCGGGTCAAATCCTGGAAACATCTGGCGTGAAAGTATCTGTACAACAAGGATATCTCGGTCACATGTTTGCGGTGTTCCAGGCTATCCAGATCCTGGGTCAATTCCGGCTCGCCTACGAGACGTCCAGCTCTCTTCTGAATCGAATCCAGCAGCTGTAGGGTGGTATCATTATCATCATCATCATCATCATGCAGCTCTCTGTGTCCACTGCTGGACATAAGCCTCCCCCATTTCTGCCCATTCCTTCCTGTCTTGAGCTCTTTGCATCCAGTTGCCTGCACATCTCTTTAGATCGTCCGTCCAGCGTGTACGGGGTCTTCCCTTGCTTCTTTTATCCAAGCGCGGTCTCCAATCGAGCAGCTTTTTCGTCCATCTCCCGTCCGTCATTCGTGCCACATGTCCAGCCCACTTCCACTTGAGTTTGCGAATTTGGATAACCACATCTGTGACGCCGGTTCTTCTTCGTAAATCTTCATTTCTTCCGCAAGCTTTCCATAGGCTGCCCAAGGTAGTGTAACACTTCATTTCATTTCGCACGTTTGGTTGTCTCTTGAGATTTGGATTTCATGACCAAGATAATTATACTTGCTCACCAGAACTACTTCCTCATCATCAATGAAAATTTACTCACTGGGAACTAAATTTATCATATATTTTGTTTTTGAGATATTCATTTTTAGACCTACGTTAGCACATACCTTGTAAGATATCTTTAATGTCTTTAAGGTTATCTGAGAGCAAAAATATATCATCCGCAAAACGTAGTTTTGTTAAGTTTCGGCCATCTATATTTAGGCCTTTGTTTTCCAATTGAGTTTTTTAAAAGCATACTCCAAGACAGTGATAAAGAGTTTGGGAGATATCGTGTCTCCCTGTCTGACACCTCTGCCAATTTGAATGCATTTAATATTATCATGAAGTTTTACCATTATTGTAGCATTTTTGTAGATATTGTAAATCAGCTTTAAGTATCTGTAATCAACCCAACATTTCTGTAATGCACTGAGGACTCATTCAGCTCTACCGTACTATTTTTATTCACAAGTTAAATAGCACTGTGATCTTTTCTAGTAAACGCGGGCCACCGATTTTTATTGTATCTACAACTACATTGTCTTCTCCGGGAGCTTTGTTGTTCTTTGTTCTCCTTAGCGCGAGCTTTATTTCATCTATTGTGATGCATGGTAATTCTTCTGAACCTTGATTTACAATCTCTTCTTTTGGCTGTCACTATATCCGGTTCTGTGCTAGAGTTTAATATATCTTCGTTTTGGCTTGGGTACAGCATCTCGTAAGAGCCTTCTACTATTTTTTGGATATCTTCTCTATTGTTATACCTTGTTTGGTCTTTAATTTGATTATATGTTTTTTCCCGATTCCAAGTTTCCTTCTTATAACCTTCATACTTTTATTATCTTCGATCGTTTGTTGGATGTGATTTATATTGAATGCTCTAATGTCACGTCTTATGGCTTTCGCCACCTTTTTATTTGCTTCTTTTTGCTCGTTGTTAGCAACTATTCCTCTACTTCTGAGGTCTCTTCTTTCTTGGATCATTTGCCTTGCATTTTGGCTCAATTTTTTCTGCCGTTTGTGTTTTTGGGCAGTATTTATTTTTTTTGGTCCGCCCCGAGAATTTGATTTCCTCAAAACCACCCATATCTCGGAGGCATCCCTCTATCCGCCACCTGGGGAGGCGCCCGATAGGGGACTAGCAAACCCTCACGGGGGCGCCCTAGATGTGTGAGCAATATTCTAAGCACGGTTTTATTTGCGCTTTGTAGAGCAAGAGCAGCTGCTGCGTTGTATACAGATTTTTTGTGGCGAAATCGCGCACCAAGCTTCTGAGAGGCTGATTTTGCGAAGTTAGCAACGTGGTCATGCCAAGAAATATTGCTGTTGACCGAGACACCCAGTAGTCCGACTGACGAGGATAAAGAAATGGCCGATCGTGTCATAATGATGTCAGGGCCTGCCGCATTGGCTTTCTTGGCAAACGTGACGGCTTGAGTTTTTGCTGCATGAACTGGACCAAATTTCTGTCGCCCCCAAGGTCGAACTCTCTCCAGATCTTGATTAATTGCTGTAATCTTCTCCTTTCTGGGGTGATATGTCTCAGTCGCTGGTAAAGGTTTTTCAGATCTAAATTAGGAGACAAGGGCACTGCCATCTGCAAAACTGTAAACAAGATTATTGGTTTCGGACAGCAGGTCATTAATATAGATGAGGAACACAATTGGTCCGCATGCCCGCATTAATGGTGAATGTGTCTGAGATGTGTCCATCAACTGCAACGTGCAGAGATCGGTTCTTAAGGAAACTGGCAAGCCAAAACGGCAGTTTGTTGATCAATCCGTCAAGCCAAACTCTGTGGACTGCCTTCGAAATATCCAACGCAATCGCTCGAGATTCTCCGTAGTTCTCAATTGCCCTACCCCATATATGAGTGACATAGGCTAATATATCTCCTGTCGATCTCTCTTTGCGAAAGCCGTATTGGTTATCGCTAATTAATTGGTTGGTCTCAAGGTACTTGAGTAATTGCTGATTGACTACACGTTCCATGACTTTGGAGATTATTGGAAGCAAGGCAGTGGGGCGATAGTTTGAAGGCGTGGTTTTTTCTTTTTTTGGAACAGGTTCCACTCGAGCGACTTGCCAAGAAAATGGGTAAATCCCTTTTCGGTAAGACGGAGAAAAAATCTGGAAAAAATATTAGTTCGTTGGCGCAGTTCTTTAACACGATGGCAGGTATTCGGTCTGGTCCTGATGCCTTTTGCCTATCTAGTTTTTGAGGATTTTGCGAATATCGCGGTGATGAAACTTAACTTCTGCCATGGTAGTGTTGATGTTCGATATGGTGGGGAGAGCTTTGCCTTGGAGGACGTTTAAGGTAAATGCGATGAAAATATTTTGGCGAGCATGTTTGCTTTTTTCTTGGTTGAGGTCGCGCGTTTGTTTGTCAAATGTGGGAGAGACGTTTTTGTAGAGGTATTATTTACTGTAGAGGTAGTATTTACTGTACTTAGTTTCATCAATCACACTTTTGCATTCGCTTCTCGCTTCGGCAAAATAATTGGTCAATACCAATATCTCTATCGGTTAAAATACCTTAGGAATGCAAAGTAATGCAAATTTAGCGGTTACAGTGTTGATATGGACCTGTTTTAGATTTTATACCACCACATTTACTATATTTCATTATTTTGCCATTCTCTGTAGAATATCATGTTAAAGTATTTCATCATAACATTACCTTATTTTAAACCCCATGAAATAGTTTTATTCGCTATTAAGAAACAAAGTAACTTTACGTTTCAAATAAACCATTATGAATAAAAATAAGAAATTTCGTGAAGCATTTTAAGTAATATAAACCAGACACGCGTTCTCAGTTAAATGCATGACGGCAATAAATTTTAATGTCACAAAATTAAATGTGACAGTAAAAAAGGGCAATAAAAACAAAATGCCCCTGCAAGATGACATGATGTCCCATATTACATTTCTGACGAAGGAAAGCAACTGGAGAGAGAGATTTCCCATCGTGGCATTTTGGTAGCAGATGTAACTTATAAATATTAACATTAAATGAAGCACTACTTTAGTTTTATGAGCGGCTACAACGAGGAGTGTGCAGATGAAGTTGAAGTTGTGAAATAGGAAAATGCTTTTAAGCAATTCAGGTGTTGACCCAACTTAAGTGAAGCCCACGCATTAGTATCAAAGCAAAACATGTGATCAATAAAAAAATGCCTGTTTTTGCTAAACCATAAAAAATATAGCCAAGGGATCTCTAGACCATCACCTTTAACACTCTAGGGTACACGTTTTAAGAATATTTCTTCATAATATAAAAATGTAATTCGAACTTATTATCGTAAGTAATGAATCCAGGTTTTTCGTTCTCCTACCTCATTATGTGGCCAAGGTATTCTAATTTCCGTTTTTTAATTGTTTGCGCAATTTATTTCTTTTTTTCGATTCACCGTAGCATCTTCCCTTAGTGCTGTGGTTTATCCATGTTGTTTTAAGAATTCGACCTTACATTCCACATTTTTATTTATTTAGTTAATTATTATATCGGCCTTATCGGTTAAACTCAACTACCCGGCAGGGGTTAGAAAAATATAACATAGATAAATGAATAATAGGATCATAAAGTGATCTAAAGTGGCAGTCAATAAAAACAAGTAAAATATTTGAATTAAAAAACTAGTAGGAATAAGTAACCAATTTTGGAATGGAAAAAATCCTGCGAGAGGTGCCAAGGAAGGCAATGTTTATTTTTCTATTTGATTGTCACATATTAAATAATTGAAGGAAATTTCAAAATATAAAATGAAATTAAATTTAAAGTCATGTTTTTTAAGCGGTGTTCATTATTAAGTAAAAAAAATCAAGCAGCATAAAGAGATAACTATAAAAAGTTGTACTAAATAACTGTAAGTAATAATGTCACCACCCAGTGGAAAAAGCGGGATTTGGTAAGGGGTTTAGTACCATCGACCACCTACAAATTAGTAGACAACTAATAGAAATAAAACAACCGAATACAACGTACTCCTCCACTTGGCATTTATAGATTTTCATAAAGCGTTCGATTCTATTGAAACTTAGGCCTTTCTACAAGCAATGAACGAAGCTAAAATAGATTCTCCATATAAAAGTATATTAAAAATATATATACGAAACTCCCACTTTTCACGTTAAAATCAGTGAAGATCTAAACCAGACAAAGCCAAAATAAATAGGGTAGTACGTCAAGGATATCATATCTCAAAAACTATTTACCCTGACGCTAGAAGAATATCTTCAATTTTTTACAGTAGGCAACCAAAAGCACAAACATCAACGGGTCGTACTTGAGCCATCTCCGATTTGCTGACGACGCGACATCGCCCTGATAGGCAGTAACATACAAAAGTTAAAAGCTCAACTAAATGATGCTTCAAAAAATGCCGGCTTAAAAGTAAACATCCCAAAGATTGAAATTATGTATATGGTACCAAATTGAAAAACCTAGAAGAGCATATAAATTTGAAACATACAGTCAGCGAAAAGAAGAGTTGAACAGTTTTGGAAGAATGGAATCCATATTTGGAAATAATCACATCTCTATAAATCTTAAAAGAAAAGCTATGTGGAACGGGTGATGCTCCCCTGTATCCGACAAAGAACTAAAGTCGTACATATAATAGAACGTATTTCATTTCAGAACTGAAATGACAATGGGTGGGACAAGTGGCTTATTAAGAACAAACCACATGGACAACTAGACTAACATACAGACGACTAAGGCAAACAAATCATAGCGTGGGAAGACCACAGATAAAATGGATGAGAGGGGGGAAATAGTTAGTTTCAGATGACACAGCATAGGACAGCATGGAGAAAGATGATAGAGGCTTACGTCTAGGATTGGACAGGAAATGGCTGAAGGAGAAGAGAAGATAAATAAAAAGCTTAACACCAATTAGCAAAATAATGTAGCTATGAAACATAAGTAAAGAGGTAAAATATCTAACTTAGGTTCATTATTTTGAAACCTTTTTGGCCATATTTTGATGAACTGGTCACACTTTACATTAACTACTGTTCCGCTATTAGCTAATTATTGAGTATAAGTTGTTATTCATTGATTTTTACTTATCTGTATCCATTTAGACTTAGACATGTTGAGAAAATTCACACTGCTTAATCCGATGTTGGAATTAATCGATGTTACTGCATGTATGACTGTATCGTCGGCATATCTTACGTTAATTTTCTCGCTATTTATGTTGATATTTTCGATTTGCTTTTGGTCTCCCTCTATCGCCTGTTCTATATGTTAGAGATAAGGTGAGGTAAAGCTCTATCCATAAAAATCAAATCAAATCAAATATTGCTTTATTGTTTTAACATAAAATGTTTTTAACAAAGCCATACTTAATAATAAAACATACCTAATAATAAACATACATAATAATAAAGCAAATAGAATAAAAAAATATCTATAAAGTAGGATTTGAAGTGCAAAAAGACATGTTTAAAGATCAAAAGTCCAAAACAAAAAAATCAGACAAACTTAAAAATACTTAACATACTTTACAACAGATATTTTTAAAAGGACAGAAAATTTAAGAACAATGTAAAGTTTAAATTTAAATATAAATAATGTCAATTTTCAACACATATGTAATAGACACAAATAGTAAAAAAATTCGACTTACAGCAACAGACAAAACTAGTAACAATTTAAAAAAAATAAAAATATACGCAAAGCAAACGCTGCATCACATGTCATTCTCACAGTATACCCGTCATAGTGCATCCTCGAGGAATTCCAGGACGGTGTAATAAGCTTTCTCAATTAGCAGCCTCTTTAGCTGTCTTCTGAATACCTTGGGGATGCTGAACTTTTGATATAAGGTGGGAGGTGGTTAAAGATGTTTATACTTTCGTAGAAGATTGAGCGCCTCGTCAGTGCTGAAGTAGGCTGGGGAAGACGGAAAATATATCTAACGGCCCTTTTTTGAATAATGAAATTCATTTGAATCATGAAGCCCCTTGCACTTCCCCAGAAAGCAATTCCATACCGAAGATGGGATTCAAAAAGTGAATAATACACCGACTTGCCAATCCTAGGGCCCAGCTCCTGAACAGTGATTGTAACAGCAAAACAACTAGATGATAGCATACTAGCAAGTTGATTTATGTGTGAATGGAACTTAAGATCTACATCTATGAAAACTCCAAGAAATTTGCTGTCAGGCCTGATCTCAACTGGAGCATTATCAATGAATATGTTTGCAAGATTACATTTAAAACATATCAATTTTGTCTTTGTGGGATTGAGCGTTAACAGGTTAGAGTCACACCAAGTTTTCACTCTGTGAAGATCCTCCAAGATGATTTTTTGGAGGGAACCGGGGTCCAGAGCCTTCCACAATATGGTGGTATCATCAGCGAATAAGGTGAACTTACCGCGAATAGGAAGATTAGGGAGATCATTTATGTAAAGTAGAAATAGGACTGGACCCAAAACTGACCCCTGTGGCACTCCGTGATCAATGGATTTGTATGTAGAGCAATTAGGCCCTATGAAGGCACGTTGACGACGACCAAGCAAGAACGATGAAAACCAAGACAAAGAAACTCCCCTGAATCCATAGTGGTACAGTTTCCGCAGCAGAATTTCGCGACTAACACAGTCAAACGCATTTGACAGATCACAAAAAACTGCTGCCGAGATCCCACCATCATTAATATGTGAGTACAAATCATGCACTAAATGATAAATAGCATCATCTGTACTAGTGCCCTCTCGAAAACCAAATTGGCACCCACTCAAGATGCCATTAGCCCGTATAAAGGAGAGCATGCGCGTTTTCACGAGCTTCTCTATAATTTTAGACATGGTGGGTAGGAGTGAGATGGGGCGGAAGTTAGACGGGTTGTCTGGTGTTCCCTCCTTATGGATCGGAACAACTTTTGCCGAACTTAGACATGAAGAAAAAACTCCCGTCTTCCATGACCTGTTCACTGCCCTCACCAGAACCATCAACACACTATCTGGTAGGTTAAGAAAAATGTTTGCAGAAAGACCATCCTCTCCTGAGCTGTTTTTATTTTTGATTGAGTGTAAAGTAGTCTTTATTAAGTCTATTATTAAGGTTCTTAATCTCTGTATTCTCAATGCACGCGTCACCTGGAAATTATCTGAGACTTACTAATATGTAGAATCCAAAATTTTACAAGAAGCCGTGTACGCCATCGACAAAAGCACGCCTTGTATGTTTCCATCTCTTTCTCGAGTCGATTCAACCAATGAACTGAACTCGGGAAATGTGATCAGCGCTGTTTTGAAATATCATGGAAACTTTTTTGCATGCACAAGGCGTGCTGTCGTCAATGACGCCACGTTTAAAAAAATATTTTAGTGAAAACTTTAGTGATATGATTAATTAAAACTTCCAGTTTATTTGAGTCACTATGTGTTACCTGCTATGAACGGCCTTTGGAAGGAGCTACACGCTTATTCGCAAAAAAAAATAGAAAAATCAGCAGAAGATTTTTGCTAGTAGATGCAGTATTAAGAAAAGACAGCTTTAAATATAGCTGGTTGGGGATATATGGATCGGGACTTGACGTTTGCATCCAAGCTGTGCAATACAAGAAGCTTTAGATGAATCTAAGAGGGGCTAATAACCAATAGTGAAGAGTGGATTTGAAGAACAAGGCGATGTTATTAAAAAGAATTAATATTCTTCTTCTTTAAAAGTTCTTTACCATCCACTCCCAGAACCAGTTTCATCTTGCCTATTATTTTATATCGTCAATTCATTTTTTTGCCTAATCTAAGTTACAGATTGGGCTTTGACCACGACGCGATGCTTTTTGAAATTGACAACATATTAATAAAACGTAAAAAAAATTTCAAAAGTGGCTGCAAGGCAAAAAGTTCTTGAAGTTACCAAGGGTGGATTATCTTCTCTCGTCGATGGCTTTTAAAAAACATATTTTAGTGAAAACTTTAGTGATTTGATTAACTAGAACGTTCATTTATTTGAATCACTATGTGCCGCCTGCTATAATTAAGCAACCTTGGAGAATCTAAATTATGAAAATTACAAATAAAATAAATTTCAGAACGACCTATGGAAGGAGCGTAAAAAATAGAAAAATCATCAGAAAATTATTGCTAGTAGATGCAGTATGAAGAAAAGACAGCTTTAAATATAGCTGGGCGGGGATATATGGATCAGAAAGATTATTTAAAGGAGATCAGGACTCGACGTTTGCATCCAAGCTGTGCAAGACAAGTAGTTTTAGACGAATCCAAGAGGGGTTCATGTTCAATAGTGGAGAGTGAATTTTAGAAACAGGGCGATGCTATTACAAAGTATTCGTCTTCATAAAAGTTGTTTACCATCCACTCTCGAATATAAGCCTCCTCTAGTCTTCCATCCTGCCTATTATTTTATATCGTCAATTCGTCTAATTTACCTTGCAGAATGTGCTTTGATCGCAATGCGATGCTTTCGAAAATAACAACATGCTAATAAAAGGTAAAACATATATTAAAAGTGGATGCACGTTCCATAAGACAAAAAGCTCTTGAAGCTACCGAGGGTAGCTTATCTCCTGCAGTTGCTTGCCGTTATTAATACATTCAGGGCATCAATCCAATAACACCTGTCGGTATTGACCAATCGCGTTTAGATGGTTAATAGTATCTTTAAGCCACCATCCAATAAACCAACTACTAGTTAAATACGGGATCTTTAAATATTGCGTCGTCCTTCGTTCTATCAAGATATTTCAAAATATAATCCTTTAGTGAACCCATTAAACGTATATTACCTTGACAAGTGCAAGCGTCATGACCAACACTCACTTGCTGCAAATCTCTGCTGTAAACCGGTCTGCAGGAAGCCATCGGTTAATCTGTTGCCCTCGGTAACTCTTAGATCTTAGCCCGAGTTAATCTATGACGCTGTAAAACGAAATGACTGTAGTCTATTTTATAGGTTTTCATTGATAGGGCCAGAGAGTCGTTCTCACGCTTTTATGTAAATTTTATATTTTCGTCCTACTATGAAAATAAGTAACTCAGAAGGAAGCTATTTGATGTCATAAATATGATTGTGAATTTGTATGCCGGTTATTATGCGTTTTGGAAATTATTATTATATTGCCCTTGAAGATGTTTTTAATTTTTGGAGTTTCATACAGTTTAGAGTAGCATCCAGAACATGACTAATGTCACCAATCCAAAAGCCTCTCAGGGTCCATTCAACATAAGCATTAGTGTGGTAACTTGAGAAGCAATAAAACTTTGTAGTGAACACAGAATATAGACCGGGATACTACAAGTTATCTTCGAAGTAAAGTTGAAGATGAGAGCTTTAGGCACCGAACTACTAGTCGGAGAAGAACGTTTTATTTTCGCTCAATAATTATGAAATATACTCAGTGACATTAGAAGTGTTACACCCAGAAGGAATAATGTATTGAACTTGATTTTTTGGCAATGTGGTAGTCTTAGATAAAGAATGAAACGATAACATTTGCAAGGAATTTTATTAACATGTAATCCAAAAAAATTTAATAATGTGTTTGGCGACCCCGTAGCTGAGTACACTCCTGTACACGTCTAGGCATCGACAAAATGAGATGGTCGATGTCTCCTTGTGGCACCTCGTTCCAAGCAACTTGAACCTCGTGGATTAAGTGTGCCAGAGTCTGTGGAGGATGGGGCAAATTGGACAGTCTTCTTCCCATCATATCCCACACATGTTCGATGGGATTTAAATCGGGCGAACGGGGTGGCCACGGCAAAACATTAACGCCAGCTTCTTGGAGAAAGTCCATAGTTCGACGAGCAATATGAGGACGTGCGTTGTCTTGCTGAAAAAGGACGTGTTGGCGGCAATCTAGATAAGGCAGTAAAGTGGTTTGTAGAACATCTTCAACATAACGTGCAGCTGTCATACTGCCTCGAATAAACAAAAGGGGTGATCGACTACCATAAGCAATAGCCCCCCAAACCATAACTCCAACAGTCCTGTGTACATGCCTCTCAACAGCAAACCCAATATCACGTCGTTCTCCACGGTAGCGTCTTACCCTTCTACGACCATCGTGCGTACCTAGACAGAATCGCGATTCGTCGCTGAATATGACGTTACGCCATTCTGCCTCCCAATGCTGTCGTTCTCTGCACCAGTGCAAACGTTGATGACGGTGGTCCGGACTGAGAGGAAGCACTAATCGTGGACGGTATGAAAAGAGTCCAAAGGCTCGAATGCGGCGATATAATGTACGCATAGTAACAGGTCTACCTTCGTCTCCAAACCATTGGTTAGCGACTTGACGCGTTGTAGCAAAACGGTCTCGAAGAGCCAGTTGCCTAAAGCGCCTATCTTGACGCTCTGTGGTACGTCTCGGTTGACCAGTTGGTCTTATTCTTGTTCCTCTACCTTCTTCTGTCCACACACGACACACACGCATTACCGTCATTGCAGAACAATTAACACGACGGCCAATTTCGCGATAGGATAAACCAACATCTCGATAGGCAACAATTCTACCCCTGTCAAAATCGCTAACATGGTGGTAATTTTGATGTCTTCGAACTCGAGGCATTTTGTTAGGCTTAACACAAGCAGAGAGACTAGCAATAACTAAAAATATCTGTACTATTCAGCATTCATAAACCTTTTTTTTTCACAAAATAAATAAACGATAAAAGTTTGTGTTTGCAAAAACTGTTAAAGATAAAACGTTGATATTGTTATCATATCATGCTTTAAATATGGTCATTCTGTTGCCAAAAAATAAAGTTCAAGAAATGATTCTTTCTGGGTGTAACACTTCTAATGTCACTCAGTATATTTTAAGATTGCTGTCACACCATATGGCACGTATTTAAACAACCCGAAATACAAGCAATAGTACTGGAATGTTTACGGGTGCCGACCGAATGTCGGTAGTACTAGAACACACTGCCGAATAATAAAGTGGACTGATCAAAATAATCTCATTAAGATGATCTATCTCCAGTTGAACTAGGAAATTATGGAGCCTCAGATGATTAGATGGATATCTACCATGATCATTTATATCAAGTGCTTTTCCTTGTCTTTTGACTCGTCCATATTTGATGTAGGAGGAGGAAGAGGGGCTATAATTTAATATTTACAGATTGAAACTTTTTTTTTTTAAATAAAAAATAAAAGTTTGTTGTTTTTATATACTTATGAGGATATTGATATTGTTTCAGAAGTTCCTATCTATTCATACATCAGTTTGTTTTTTTAAGTGAAGATTATTAAAATTGTATTAAATTATTCACGAATACTCAATATTCTCAATCACTACATAATATGCAAGTCTCTATATATAATTATTCACATACATTCTTGACACATATACCAGTCAGGTTACTCAACATTCTTTTCTAAAAGCTGCTTTACAGTTTTCTTGCAGGAAATTGCTTTCAGCTGGTATGGCAGCAACTACTCGATGCAAGCATTTGTTTCCAGATAAGAACCAAGTTGTGGATAATACGTATTTATTTCAATTCGATTTAAACATCTCTGACCCAGATATGCTGAATTTGTAATGTTGTAGTCATAAAATTTAACAAAATTCCCGCACCAAGTTGTTATGCCCACGTCCGCGAAAAAACCACTTTACAATTTTTCCTCCTCATAAGAGAAATTGTAAACTGAGTTTAATTATTCACCCTATGCTCAATAATGTATTAGTAATTTTAGGCGTTCATTCTAAACCATCTAAAATTTCGTATTAATGTGCGTAGTCCGTATTCCCACCCCCTCGATACAAAAAGAAGTATAAACACGCCTGGTAATATAAGGGCGGAATATGAAGGTGAAAGTTGGAAAATTATGTAAATATATCCAAACCGTTTATCAAATTTCCCCAGGCGCTGTTTGAACTCCATATAGCTTTGAACATGCCGTTCTCTATCTACCCAACTTTTGTTTGATATTTATTTTCCACTATTTGGAGTAAACTTCATTGATATAATATGGTATCATTTAAATATTTGTTTCGTCTATGGTAAATACAGGTAAATGGGGTTTTGTGGTAGAGTCTCTAGTTACTCCAACCGCCTGCCAAAGTAATCATTGTTTTATATTTGTCAGGAGTCTATTAACAACATGTTGAGATTGGTGTTTATTCATCAGACTGTTAAAAGGAGATAATTAGATATAAAGTAAGTGGTTCTTAAGTAACATTTTTATAATAAAATATACCACAAGATCATATTACAGAACAAAAACTGAAATATCCTTATGAACTTGAATTAAAAAAAAAAATAGACATTTTTTTACGTATTATTAGTACCTATAAATACAGCGACAGTCAAAATAAATGGACCATTTTTCAACTTTTATTATATTTTATTCATAAAACTTTCAACAGAGAATGAAAGGGTATAATAATAATTATAATTAGTTGGAGATTACTTAATGGAATATAACCACCGTTATTCTCAATGCATTTATGTAAAAATGGAACGAATTTGGAAAAGACTCGTTGAAGGACAGCCATGGGATAGTCTCAATTGAGGAGGGTCATTCCAAAGTGATTCTTTTCCACTTAGGCGAAATTTTAGAGAATCTGCTAATAAAGCTTGTTGCTTAAGTTCATGCTTTAATATAAAACATTATGAGAGCCGACGAGGTACAACCTCGGTCGCACAAATCATTTTTGCTTTGTATGCATTTTGGAACAACCCAGTGGATGAGGTGGATTGTGGAATAACCTAATAACAACAGAACCTTGTAAGAAGCTGTCTATTCAAGAAATTAGTTTTAAACTTTAAAAAACACAAAAGCACTAATATTGGATTAAAAATGTATCACTTACATCAGAAAGCAATGGAAGTAACAGGAAATATACAAAGCAAACATAAAATCATTACAGTTTTTAAAAGTGGTGTTTAGGTTTCTCAGAGGATTCACAGAAGTTATTGTCTTCTTCAACTAGATTAGGGTCGCTGGTATCATCTCATCTAAAGGAACAAACTGTTGCTTTAAATTTAAAAATAACTCACATTCAGGTCTATCTTTCCACTGGGAACTAAAGTGCTATTGCAACAAAGTTTGAATATCTTTAACTTTAACAGGTTTAGTGGGTACTTTTTTTGGTAGGTCATAAAGAACCATCTTTATTCATCCTTTGCATTTTTCCTGTTTTTCATTTAAGATACATTAAGATCACCTCAACGTCTTATTTGTTTGATAAATGGTAGCACTAAGGACATATATATTGAAAAAAATGTAAATTTCACTTCGGTACTGCAATTGGAAGCAATATACAATTTTTAGGTAAACGAACGAATCTTTTTTTGGCAACCGTTCAAATTATATGGGAAATTTTGATTTGAGAACAGAAACATTTTTGTACACTTAGGCCGCAAATTTGCTTTAATGGAAATTGAAAGGTCAATTTGAATTGAATGTTAATGTAGCTTTGCTATTTCATTGCAGGTCTTGCTAACTCTATAAAACCGCTACTGTTTTGTTAGGAGTTTATTGGGACTGGACACAGGGAACCAGGGTATATTTTGTCCCCATCGGAAACGTTAGACTCTAACGGTTAAAGGAGATAAGCGAAAATTTTTTCAGGTAGTCTCCAATCGAGTTTTGTATATTCTATGAAATTTGCCTTATAGTAAATTAAGGCAATCTAATATTTGTCTAGTGCATTTCTCCGAAATTTCCGTTAAAGCAGATGACTAAAAAGTAATTTTCTCCCGGAAAATCTTTTTGTCGTTCTCTCTTTTTATAACGTCGTGGCCCACCCCTTTTATGCATATTCCCCGTTATGCTATAACCATAAAAATAGGCCCCATAACCAACCCCCAATAAAATGTGTTTCCTTTTATATGGTGCAATAAATATAAAATTATTATAGAGCCAAAAGTATACATTGAGGAACATAAATATTGCAACATCGGAAATCAGTTTAGATTGTTTAACCTGGAAACAAAGGCAATAATAGGAAAACTATAATTAAAGATAAATAAAACGCAAGTACATTTTCTCTGAACAATACTCCTTTTGTTATCGTCAAGCTCTTACGATGCCGCCGCTGCTTACACAGTTTATGGGTTTTCTAGATGATGGTCGTAAAAAGAGGCTTAGTCTGCTTAATGACTGTTATTTTCCTATTCTATAGATACAGTTTATTTTAATATTTTCCACCAAAAAGTGTTATATTTATTAATGAGAAAAAAACAGGGTGTGCTTAAGACTATACGGCAGAAGTGAACACCTATTCTCGGTTTTCAATTAGATATCAGGCAACTAAATCTATATATTTGAAGCTAAAGGTGCGTCCAGACTTGTGACAAAACCCCGTGACGTGACAGCGTCGCGAACATATTCACGACGAGGCGAACTTCGATGCGTGTCATCGTCGCCTTCCATCCTCGCGTGTCATCGTCGCGTATCATAGTCCCGTTCACAGCGTTCCACTCATTTAAATACCTAACATGCGGTCATCATGGACGTTGCAGCAGCAGCGTACATAGTTATAGATCATTTATTGCGTAATTCTATAAATGTTAATGTTGTCTCCTGTTCCCATTCCATCTTGATATTAAAAAAAACAACTACTAATTCGAAACAAAAATAGCCGCTACACTGGTTAAAATTCAATTGAATATGCAAAACGTTCTGATGATACGCGGTCCCGTCCAGACTTGGCGAACCAAGCGGCGTAGCATCCCTTTGATGCGACGCTAAAAGACCGACAGGAGATGGAACGGACTGATGACACGCGGTAAACGCAGCGATGTCACGCGTTGCGGTTACGGGGTACCGTCCAGACTATACGCGACGAGGTTCGCGGCGGTGTCACGGTACGCGGTCTTGTCACAGGTCTGGACGCACCTTAAAGCGTAGTGTCAAAATATTGGAAGACGTATTCTTGCAATTTTTTTATGATGACTCAAAAGCAAAACTATCTATCGATTCAGACTCGTAAAATTGTCAAAACATTGAAAGCTTTGTAAATTTTTGTGATTTTTTGGATGGTTCAATTTAACTTCGATTTTCTCATATATTCCGATTTCGTACGGAAAATTGTAATTAGGGACTGTGGCGAAAAATTTCAACGCTAGCATAATTTGATGGTGTTTTTACCATGGTACCAAAATTTTTTTAGAAATTTACGTCCTGCAGGGTACCCTGGATGAAATTACTAAATGAAAATTTTTCTATCAAATCACTGACTTTTTATTTTAATGTAAAACAAATCTAAAAAATAACGTTTTCTTTAATTTCATAAATAAAATTCCAAAACAACAAAATAGATATGCATCAAATAATTAAAAAAAAATAGCTTTACAAATGTTTTGTTTAATACTAATCATAACACCAAATGCTGTATTAGTACATTTTTCTGTACAGGGTTAGTTTTGGGTTGGAGTATCTTATTGAGATAGCTCCTTCTTTGACTAAAGCTAAGTGCTTCTCAAATTTTTCTGCACTTAGAAAATACATCCATCGAAACATTCCCTCATTATGTCTAAGATTCTGCTCAATATGGAAGCGCAGGGAAAATATTGTATGGTAATCCATTCTTATTCTCATTATCGATTTAATCTCGGTCTGGGCTGATTCAATGGGGGAAATGTTAGGTATTTAGGCTTCTCGACTATTTCTGACGGGCCCAGTTCGATCCAATTTTGTCCACTGAAAATTAGTTCATTGGTAATAGTCATAAATTAAGATTATTCAAGAAACTGTCTTTCCTTCGGCTGCCAGCAACTATCTGCAGCTGGCTGGCGGATTTCCTTAAGAACCTATTTCTGCACGTCGCAGTTGATGGACACATCTCAGACATATTTACCGTTAATGCGGGCGTGCCTCAGAACACAATCATTTCACCAACTCTGTTTCTCGCCTATATTAATGACCTTCTAACCGAAACCAATAATCCTGTTTGCAGGTTTGCAGATGGCAGTACCCTTGTCTCCCAATTTAGATCTGAAAAACCTTTACCAGCGACTGAGACTTATCACCGCAGACAGGAGCAGATTGCAATAATTAATCAAGATCTGGAGAAAGTTTGAACTTGGAGCGACAGAAATTTGGTCCAGTTCGATGCAGCAGAAACCCAAGCAGTCACGTTTACCAAGAAAGCCAGTACGGCGGGCCCTAGACATCATTGTAGTAGTGTGTCGGTCAACACTGTCAACAGCAATTTGTCCTGACATGACCACGCAGAAGCATGGTGCGCTATTTCGCAACTAAAAATTGTGCACACCGCAGCAGCTGCTCTTGCTCTACAAAGCGCAAATAAGAGCGTGTCTAGCAAGGATTTATAAATCTTTGGTGCCTAGAGTATTGCTCAAAAATCTGGGGTGCTGAACCTAAGCACACCTGCAGGATTCCATTCAGAAGAGATTTGTGCGTCTCGTCGGCGACTCGGAGTTGACTCGGGATCTGGATAGTCTGGAACACCGCAGACATGTGGAGATCTCCCTGTTTTACAGATATTTGCATGGCAGATGTTCCCAGAACAACTGGAAACACCTACAATATGGACTCCTTTGCCTGACCCACTACATCACTGTGGAACTCACTCCCATGGCATAATTTTTCCCCTAATTACAACCTACGGTGTCAATCAACATCTTCGCACACACACCGCTCGTCGAGTGCCATAGGATGTCCCTGTAGTGTGTGTGCCACTGCTATAAAAAAAGAATGTTTCTAATGTTAATTTTGTAGCTCATGTATATGTCAGCGAATCAGCGAGTAGATATTAGTGACCCTTTGTAACTAACAATTAACAAGTCGCCTTACTGCAACCTAAGTAGCTGCCTGAGATTCAATTCAATATATGGACAAACAAAATATTGCAGCAATCCATTTCTTGGTTAATCTGGTTCTCCACTTTTTGATTTACAATTTTTTTATACAATTTTTTAACTTTAGTTTATTTTCGAGAGTCAAATTTTCTGCGAAATCAATATTAAAAAAGTTGCCCATATAAAGCGCTAATTCTGCCGATGACTGTATAAACGATATTTCCAATAGCTTTCATGCTGCACCAATTTTGTTCGTCAAAGTTAAAAAAAAACACGGACCTGCTGTTTGCTAACAAATTGTCGGCAGCTACGACGTCCCCGTAATATAATAGATAATGACTGACGACGTCAATTTCCTGAAGAATCGACGCAAGGCTCGATAATTCCCATTTCCGTTAGACTTGGTGCTTTTTTTATTTAGTTGTTAGAATAACCGTCTATACAACCTGCCGCGCGGAAGATCCTGTTTGATTGCAGAAAGCACCTGCGGGCGTTCTTTTTATTATAAGGAATGGAGTTGTTGCGTTAACATTACATTCGTATATTTTAAGTTGATATTAAGGTATAAGGTAAAGTGTAATTCAGTTTTGTTGATATTGTAATGGTCTTTACTTTGAACCGAAAATGGAATATAAATAACCAAAAGTTATGTAAAAGGAATTAAAGATAGGTTATTTCAAAACAAACTCTTCTATTGAGGTTTGAATAAATATAAATCTTACACTAAATTGAATATGAGAATTAATCACAACTCAGCAGAGTTAATAAACATTGGAATCACAAGTGACTTTAATCATAATTGTATAGTGCTACTAGTAAAGGCCAAACTGTACTACAGTACTTAAGTAGGTATATTTTTAAATTAATCTTTATTCTCAAATTAAAGATTTATTCTATTAATAATCAGTGAAAGAAATGCAGTTATTAGTTAGGTGCTTATCTGGGAATCTGGAATCATTCGAAGATCCAGGCAGGTACCCGGAGCTCATCTATTGGCTGTTATAGGATCTCGCTGGCGATCTTGATACCACCTATACTTATTAATTAATTAATCTTCCCAGTTAAGGTATTCTAAAGCCATGTTAGGTATACTGAATCCCCATTAGGTATTCAAACTCCCGAACAAGCATTTATTTCCTGAATAGGTACTGTAAATCCTGAATATTTATGTTTCAAATATAAAATTTTGAAATATTCCAAAATCCTGAATCCCGAGTCTTTGCAATAGCGAAATCTATCATTTCGATTATAAACAGGTATCTTATTTTACTACACTCTTGAAAATCATTGATCACAGGGTATTTTATCTATAACAAATGTTATGATTATTAATTTATCTTGTCAGGATTAGTATGTCCGTGGCGCCACGCCTTGGATGGCGTGCAGTTTATGTAGCTCAGATTAGAGATCGATCTACGTCAGGTGGGAAGAGATAATAAAGAAGGCACTTCGGTAAAACAATAACAATGTCTATCGGTCAAAGACTTCATGATTTTACACTATACCCGATTACTACACTCTTGAATATTCTTTCGGTTGAGGCATGATTGGATCTATTTATAGGTCTTAGTCCCTGTGTTATAATAAGGTTCTTTAAGAGCGGTGTTGTGTTTTAATTTGTGGTTAGGTTTGGTTATTTCATTAGATAATTAATTAAGTGTTCTTAGTTTATCTTAATTTCACTCAGCACCCTGAGGCATTGTAACTATTTAACTATAAAAGTTACTGGACTTAGAATTTTGATAGATCTATCATAGATTCGACTTTAGTACTTTAGGCGGGTATTCCCCAAGAAAAAGGCTCCTGTACACGGCTCCTCCTGAGTTGGGTTTGAGGATTAGGATATCGCTAGAACAATCAAGCCACGTCTATGTGGACTGCAGCAAGATTAGAGCGCAATAGACAAAAGCCTGTCGGACTGATGGTCCGCTTGACTATTTACGTAATAAAATCTGCTGGCCATTGTAACTTTAAGGTTCATAATTGCCTGCGCTGTTCGCTCGCGTTGTTTATAATTTATCTTGAATATTTAAATACATAATATTTTCCAAGGTCAAGTTCAAACTTAGGACCCTGATAATTAACTAGTAGTTTAAATATGTTTAATAGTTCACAGTCTTGTTTTTGGCAATTTCAATGTTACTTGTTCAGCAATCAGACCAAAAATAACATTTTCATTTAATTCTCCTGCCCGTGCTTCACATTCTGCATCGAAGCGTCGATAGTGGGGCTAAAGGACTTTGACTGTGTCTAGAGTTGCAGAACATGCCCCAGTTTCTGATTGGTCTGTTGTTTCCTGCATTCAACCTTCATGAAATCTAAGGATTGTTTACACATGCCCTCTCTGGCGCCTTTCAATAAACCAAGGTTCGAATTCCTGCCTTCAAGCTTATAAGGCGCATCAAGTACCATTGTTTTGAAACTGTACGTTCCAACATCAAGAATATGAACATAATGAATTCGAAATAAACTTCATGCCTGTATTTTTAAAGCAAAACGCTCTATATATTATCGTTTTTCTAAATTCTACTTTACATATATTTCATTATACTCTATGCCTGCTCAAACTCAACAATTTTCGATATATTGGCATCGATCATATAGTATTTTTCTATAACAAATTCTACGATTATTTATCTTGTGTTTGGCTTCATTAATGTTACTTGTTCAGCAATCATACCAAAAATAACATTTTCATTTAACTCCCTGCCCGTGCTTTACGGTCTGCATCGAAGCATCGATAGTGGGGTTAAAGGACCTTAACTGTGTGCAGAGTTTCAGATTTTTTTTATGAAAGCGGCGCACTAAAGGGAGATCCTATCGCACTCGACGAGCGGTGTGGTGTGTGTGCGAAGATGTTGATTAACACGGTTCTTAAATAGCTGAGGTTGTAATTAGGGAGAAGCAGATGTCCTGAGAGTGAGTTCCACAGTGAAGCAGTGCGCCAGACAAAGGAGTTCTTACAAAGCGATGTTCTAGGTGTTTCCAGATGTACAACGATCGGGCGGGCTCTTGCCGTCTGTAGTGACTGTCTGACAGGCGTTGCTGGTGGCGGGATGAGGCAGGCCAAATCCTCGGCCACATGCATGCGGTGTTCCAGACTATCCAGATCCCGGGTCAACTCCGGATCGCCGACGAGACGCACAGCTCTCTTCTGAATGGAATTTAGCAGCTTTACGGTGTGCTTGGGTGCGGCACCTCAAGTGTGTGAGCAACATTCTAAGCACGGTCTTATTGGCACTTTGTAGAGTAAGAGCAGCTGCTGCGATGTATACATTTCTTGTTGCGAAATAGCGCTTTTGCGAGGCTGATTTTGCGATGTGAGCAACGTGGTCATGCGAGAACATATTGATGTTGACCGAGACACGCAGTAGTCGGATATGCGAGGATAATCGATCCTGCCTTAATGTCAGGGTCCGCCGTATTGGCTTTCTTGGTAAACGTGGCTGCTTGGGTTTTTGCTGCATTGAACTGGACCAAATTCCTATCGGCCCAAGTTCGAACTTTCTCTAGATCTTGATTAAGCGTTGTAGTCTGCTCCTGTCTGCGGTGATAAGTCTCAGTCGCTGGTAAAGGCTTTTCTGATATAAGTTGGGAGACAAGGGTACTGTCATCTGCAAAACTGTAAACAGGATTATTGGCTTCCGTCAGCAGGTCATTAATATAGATGATGAACAGAATTGGTGAAAGAATTGCACCCTGAGGCGCGCCCGCATTAATGGTGAATGTGTCTGAGATGTGTCCATCGACTGCAACATGCCGAGATCGGTTCTTAAGGAAACTGGCAAGCCAGCTGGAGAGCGACGCGGACAGTCCGAAGGACGGCAGTTTGTTGAGTAATCCGTCATGTCCAACTCTGTCGAATGCCTTTGAAATATCCAACGCAATCGCTGGAGATTCTTCGTAGTTCCCAATTGCACTACTCTGTATATCAGTCATATAGGTCAATATATCTCCAGTCGATCTCTTTTTGCAAACGCCGTATTGGTTGTCGCTAATTATTCTGTTGGCCTCGATGTACTTGAGTGATTACACGTTACATGACTTTGGAGATTATTGGAAGCAAAGCAATTAGGCGACAGTTTGAGGATGTGATTTTCTTGCCTTTTTTTTGGAACAGGTTGCACTGGAGCGACTTTCCAAAAAGATGGGTAAATCCCTTTTCGGTAGGACAGAGAAAAAAGCCTGGAAAAAATGGGTGTTCGTTGGCGCAGTTCTTTAGCACGATGGCAGGTATTCCGTCCTGTTGTCTCAGTTTCTGATTGGTCTGTTGTTTCCTACATTCAACCTTTGTAAAATCTAAGAATTGCTTACAGATGCCACTCTGTGGTGCTTTTCTTTCAAGCGTAGAAGTCGCACCAAGTACCATTTTTAATTTATTTTAAAACGGTACGTTCCAGTATGAAGAACATGAATATCATGAATTCGAAATAACTTTTCCCAGTCATGTAGCATACTTTTGTGACCTTTTGTTAAAAAAATAAATAAAATAACAAAAAGCAAAAAATATATATAAAGTCTGTCTACACTAGAGTGCAATTTAAAATAAATTGCTAGATTTTCTTTGGTAGTGATGCATATTATCTAAAGTTAAAACAAATTCTTTGACAAGTATTAATATTAGGTGGTAATTGCCGTTCAGATAAATTAGTCATTTTGCAAATATTGAAAATTGATAATAAAGTTAATGCATTTTTTTATTAAAATGACATATTTCAAAAACAGGTTGGAACGAAAAGCGAATGTAATATCTAGGTTATAGTCAAGTTGGACATGGTAATTAATTGCCTGGAAATATTGAAATATCATATAAACATTAGGTCAAACAATTTGAATTAGAAACGATTTTTTGAGACATGTAAATTAGTGAGTATAATGATATGGTTTCACGAGATTCTTTTAACTTTTTCAGCCATATTTCCAATTTATATAGACAATTTTTAAAATAATTTCTGTCATAGACCTGAGAATTTGTGTACAAAAATAATCCCACAGAATCACAGAAATATATAGGTTTCCTGGAAACTGGCGAAAAATGAGCGATTTTATTTAGGCGTAATTATCAAATTTGAGACAAATAGTTAAAATAAATTCAGATGCAATCTAATGAATATTTCCTTCTATGTTGTGTAAGTATTTATTATTATGTCTATGAATTACACGACTCCCAAAGTTTATTGGTACATGTCGTTATTAATTAAAAATAAAAGCGTCAAAGTATATTTTGAAGCCTGTAAGGGAAATAGAAAATCAGTTTAACTATGCGAATTGAAACATTTGTCTTTATCTGATACCTAGTAATATGCCTAACCATATTTTAATTTTTTTTTCAAATGTAATTTGTAATATATTTTTCTATCTGCGCTTCTCTTATCGCATAATATTACGTCGTTTCGACGATAACTCTCTAATGTTAACTGTAACAGTTTTATGCGGTAAACGGTTTTTGCGGATGCGATTAACTGGACTCCTGCTGATCGGATTTCTCCCCGGGAAAATTGCACAAAATCCTTTCAGGTTAGATCATTCTGGATTAGGCTGTACGTGACGTACTAAACCAGTCATATACATTGACGAAATTCATTTTGAAAAATACAATTTATGACATTGTTTGAGCTTCATAAATAGAATCCCTGTTGGAACAAGAAAATGAGGGGTATTTGTTGCAGCGTTAATTTAGCAATGGGATAAAAAAAATAATGCATATTACTTATCTTTTGTAGCTAAATAAGAATCTGTGCAAATAACTAAAAAGTAATACAGATTAGTAATACTATAGTTGCTCGTGCTATGTATAACCCAAGCTAATATTTATTCTTCTCTTTCAGGTAAGTCATTGCCATTAGCAATCGCCTACACTCTAAATTAACGGTAAGTTCTTATTGTATGAAAAATTAAAGTACTGATTGATAAGTCAGCAGCAGTTGAGGTTTCATATAACACCCACTTGTTATACGATGTGGGTAGAAAATGATGATTTTTCCTAAGGTGTTAAAATTGTTCGTCAAATTTGGTAAGTTAGTAAGCAATAGTCATTTTAAATTACTTTTCCTTCCAATATTATTTTTTCCGTACATTCATCGCAGATGATTATGTTTTTCTTTCTTCTTTTGTTCTACAATTCCAATTTTTTATATATTAGTTGATAAAAAATAACCAATTTAAGAAGTCTTTTGCCTGTCAGACCAAAATGATATCATAACGTCACTGTTTTCAATCCAAAGTGATCCAAATACGACCAATATAGTTTCTAAAAAAATATATGGAATTTTGATATCGAATAATATCAACACGGTTGATATTTATCATGGTCTGGGTACTTTGGGTTAGTGGCCAATTTTTTATGACCCGCCACTGATTGATCAGATAATACACCTAGACTGCTTTACAATGTTATATGCATTGCCTGGATTCAGTTCTGTTGTCCGTTCGCCCATCCAATCTGTCACTTTCTGAATATGCTCTTCATGGTTTTCTCCACATTTTCTGTGTCAGCACACTACGGTTTTCCAAGCGGAAATTTTTGCGAGCATGATGTGGGTCCGGGAGTCGTTAAATTTCAATGTGGGTGTCGGAAGGAACTTTCTTGTTCTCCGACAGCAAGGCCGCACTCATGGCGCTGAAGTCGGTCCGCACGCGCTCCTTGTTGGTGAGGGATTGTAGGAGAGTAGAGAGGGAAATTGCAAAGCATAGAAAGGTTACGTTGGTCTGGGTACCGGGGCACTCGGGTGTACCGGAAAATGAGGCCGCTGACACCTTAGCCAGAGAAGGCTCCGCATGTGGATACTTAGGACCTGATCCCTGTGTGTGGATCGCCCAAAGTGTTCGCGAAAGAGCTTTGGAGGCCTGGACGGAGGGTTGGGCCGAATAGGTATGGCGGGCGGCTCCGGGATTGTGACAAACACCAGGGGGTTGTTATGCCTATCTAGAAAGGAATGCAGGGCCTTGGTAGGATTCTATGCAGGGGCTTAGGCGGCATCTGACTATGCTGAAAATTGCAGAGGAGGGGGAGTATAGATGTTGCATGAAGGACGAGGCCCCTGTTTGGCGCGATACCGATCGAGCCAGATTCAGTGCGTCGTGTTAGTCTAAAGGAGATGCGGGCTTTCTTAAGAAAGAGCGGCATCCTGGAGGTTCT
>MU181936.1:472999-485668 GCA_016904865.1 Pissodes strobi | reverse complement strand
GCTGGAGGCACAACGGGCCCAATTGGTGGCCTAAGTGTAAGGCTCGCTAGGGGGCCACCCCTTCTGGTACTGATACCAACATTTTCTACTTTCTCATGAGATGTTTTCCTCATCTCTATCTCTGTCTGGCTATATGTACTGCTGTGTCTACTATTTCGCTTTCTGGTGAGTCCTACCTTTAGCCTTATTGCTCTTGAATTTTCTCTGTGTTTTTTTTTTCATTTTGGCTTCACCTTTCTACGATATTTATTATCAACAACTGTACAAGTTGATTGAATAGTTGCGTTTATAGATGATTCGGAAGTTTAGACTTAAAAGGTTCTTGATATTTCCGTGTGCTGCTCGACTTGAGTGTATCTTTGTATTTATTTTTGCAGTTTTATTGTTCCTATAAAGCCATTTTTGGCCCAGGGATATGAACTCATTTACAATTGCAACTGTAAGTAATATCGTTAGCGTTTGACATGATTTGTTTTATGTATTAATGCGAAACTTGCCAATAAAAGCTGCAATTTGTTGTAGTTTCGTTCAGAGTTTAGGCCTACAAGCACGCCTTTATGGTTTTACATATGGAGGTTCCAGTCAAAATATTAACGGATGTTCTAGTCCTATAATACTAGTCTAGAATGGACAAATATTGACCTCAAAATTAATGATTTAACCATAAACAACCTTCGCTTTGCCGACCACATTGTACTTCTCGTGGAGGATATTCCATGAAAAGTACAGTACGTTCTTTGTGCCATTCTTTTCCTACTCCAGATTTTTATATGCATTCTGTAATCTTGAGGGAAATGTTGTCTTCTTGCAAATTGGCTGTATTCCATCTGAAACCTATACTCTCATGGGGGAATTCTTGTAGAGATCTATGAAGGAAATAGAACAATAAATCCATTATTGTAAAGAATAATAACACAGTTTGGAGGCAGTCGTTTTCTATGCAATTAATTATTTCAGAATTTTAATGGATTCTATAACAATGGTCTAGAAGGTGTATTATTGCCCATTTCCTTTAGTGAAATTCTCAAATTATTTTTAGAGCTTAGAGAATCTCTGTCGAGTTTGAGCCTGTTTTCGTTTTTATGTTTCATTGTTGTCATATTCAGTTTTCCTTTGAATAGCCTGTTTTTCTGAATATTCTAGTTTTTTTTTTAATTTTCCTCTATTAGTTCTTTCTCTACTCTTGCATTGAATTATGCAATATATTTTTTCACTTTTCTTTTTATCTATTTATTTTTCTGTCAGTTTTTCTGCGGACGTTATTATATTCTGCACATTTTTACTTTTTATCAGCTGTTCAGCAAATTGATTGACGTCATTAGATTGTTCCATATATCTTAAAGGTGTGTTTCAATACCAGTTTCGGAATGATTCTTTTTCATCCGCTTAAAGTACTGAATGTATTTTCTTTTATTTACTATTTGGCATGTTTATCAATTTCTGTCTGTGTCTCGCATTAATAACCACTTCTGTCCTTAGTGGTCCATGGTAATTCAGGTGTCTGGTTACGTCCTTCACCATATAACTATCTTATCCATTATGATAAAATCAATTTTATTTTTAGTTCTGGCATAAGGACTTCTTTATCTCTATTTTTCTGTTTTTTTCCTGTTCACTACTTTCAGCTGTCGTTTCTGAGAAATTTACTTTTGAAATATATTACGATTTCCCATTCCATTAGGCCGCAAGCATATCGTACCTTTCTGATATCTTCAAACTTCCCGAAATGGTTTTTTTCCATCCGCTTATAATGTACTTAATGTATTTTCTTTTATTTGTTATTTGGCCTGTTTATCAATTTCTGCCGGTCTTGTCTCGCATTAATAACCACTTCTGTCCTTAGTGGTGCATGGTAATTCATGTGTCTGGTTACGTCTTTCACCATATAACTATTTTATCCATTATGGTAAAATCAGTTTTTATTTAGTTCTGGCAAAAGGACTTCTTTATCTCCATTTTTCTGTGCCCTTTTTTTCACTGCTTTCAGCTGTTGTTTCTGAGAAATTTACTTTTCCCCATTCCATTAGGCCGCAAGCACCTTTCTGACATCTTCAAACTTATTATTTTCTTCTAATTCTTTCTTTACAACGACATACATCTCTGCAACCTCTTCATCTGCATGGATACTTCTTGGTGAGTATATTTGACCTATTTTTAATTGGTATCTTTTGGAAATATGCAGTATTCGCATATTTCCGCTCATCTATGAGATAATTCATTTCATTTCACATGTGCTGTTCATAAGGTTCTTGTGTTTGATGTTTCTACGTTTAATATCTTGAACTTTTCAATGGACTTTGGAATATCTCTTCAGTCGACAGTTGCATGCAAGTATGACCATCATTAGCAGAAACTTGAAACTTGTAAATCCCTACAAATTTTATTAAATTTGGTGACATTTTATGCTTATCATTTTTATAAGAGACGTTATTGATGATAAGTTAGAATCATTTTAGTTAGATCCTAAGCTCAATCAGGCAACTTTTAAAATCACATGGGAGTTTCTCCAATTGACTTTGAAATATCCAAACTATTCTTTAGATTTAGTTCAGAGTGACTATCTGTTATTTCTAAAAGAGAACAGACACAATCAATCGGGAAATTAAAGTGGCTTAATCGAAAGACGACAAGTTGATGATTGCAAAAGTCTTCGCTACTCTGTAATAAAATAGTAGTGCTAAAAAATTTGGAGAATAAAACAGTTCCAATCGGTTTAAATCCATTTTCCATATTGGAACATTTGCCTTTCGCGAGAAGACGGATACGCGAGTGAAAGTCCGCTTCCGCATATACAATGATTGATATCAGATAAAAATATACAATTTTTCAACAGTCGAAAATATCAGCACCGTCGATCATTATTCATCTTGGTCGGTGCAGTTTTTTTAGCCGCGTTCAATGTACTCATTTAGCCAGCGCGATAAAAACGAGACTGCTTTGCAATGTGATAAATGGATGCAATCATTACTGCGAGATAGACGGCAAGCTTTTTGATTGATGGTCTCTATACTATACATAGATGTGTTTCGATATATTTTATAGAATCAATATACTCCACCATAATAGATAAGCCTATTATAATAAATCAAGAGGTTTCTAACAATGACGCAAGATGAATTACAAAATTTGTATAGGCATTTATATATAATATTCGTTTGCATTAAATTATTGTGCTGATGTCTAGTAGTATAAGAGAGTGTTTCAGATGAGAAACCGAGCTTATTGCTATGGAGTTAAGGAGTATCTAATTAGACTAGGAGCTTATAGCTAGCTGACTTTCCATTGCATATGCTATGGCTCATATCTCGTTAGATTTCATACTGGCAGCAGTGCATTCCACAAAAACTTGCAGCTGCATAGTATGTGCTCTGCCAATTGGTCATATTACATATACAATGGAGCATTGCATCATGTTTTCGTATCTCAACTTGCAGTATCTCGTATACAAGCTTTCTATAGTTAAGGTGAGGCCAGTTTACTATTGTGGTATCCTATCTGGTCCGTGCTCTTTCGGAGAGTATTCTAAGACATTCTTCAATATTGGTAGTCTCAGCCAGTTTCGCAATGATTGCTTGGTCGCAATTCTGTAAAAATGTCTGTTATGTTCTGCTATCCAGATTAAGGTAAGCCTGTTGTGCCACCAAACGAGCAATTAACTCCATGTTTGTTTGACGTGGATGACAACGAGCGGTACTCACAATATGTATCGTTGCTTCTTTAGTGGAGATAGTACAAAAAAAAACAATTTTCGCGAACCAATATGGGAATGACCCTTTGAGATTATCTGTGAGGCAATCCGTCACCTTTGGGTTTACTCTACAAGAAACTCTCGTACATTCCATCAGCTTTGCAATGACTTAGATCAGAGTGTATGGAAACCACCGAATTGGCTGATCCAATTTAGTCTCAGGTTAGTGAACTTTTACATTTGGCATTTCCACTGACTCTTACTAAAAAATAGGAAGCACTGCTTAACGTCAAGCATGCGGACTTCAGCGAGAAATTTGCATCATTGCACTATCTAAGAAAACATTTTATGAATAATGATGTATTTGTGGCTTACTTTATAATTCATATTTATATGTTGCTGATTTCTGAAAATACGCAGAGAGAGGTATAATCGACTGTCAAGTAGCGGCGGCGCCGGCGGTATTCTGTGGTCGTCGAACGCTTTTGCGGAATTTTGTTCAATAATCTCAACCTGTATGGTTTTATAGGGAATTATCTCAAATGCTTTTGTTCATATTTGTCTGATCGCTCTCGAAGAGTATTTTTAAATAATATGATGGAGTGGTGGGCTACAGGGGCCAGTACTTGGACGCTCTATTCATGATTTATATTGATAACTTTGCTTCTCAACTACCTGTCTTTTAACGTATTATTTAAGTGTGTTTCAAGTGATATAGTTTTGAATAATGACCTAGTCAACAATCAGTCATGTAGATTTTTGCAGATTGATGATGAATAATTGATGATTTGAAACTTTAAACGCATATTCAGAAGGTCTCTTCTGGGTGGTATGCGCTAAGAATTCTAGCTCAGCACCTGAATACCGGCCCGTTAAGAATGCCTTATTCCTCTTTCATACAGTCCTACCTCAGATATGTGATTGTTGTCGGGTAGTTGTTCCTAGCATTTATTCAATTCCTTGTTTGTTCTTCAGAAGAGAGCTCTAAGGTTCAGGTACTGGCTGAAGTGAGGGATTCATGCAGGCTATTCTTGACTTTGGCCTCCTTATTTGTACTGGAGAGTTTTTGCCTTGTATACAAGATTTACACGGCGTACAAGTAATAATTCCTTTGCCAATACCAACATCTTCACAAACAAAGAACTATTTCATATAATGTCATAATCATTTGCCCAAAATCATATGAATCTTCACGTGTTCTAAGAAATTTAAGAAAACATCCAAAACTATTCTATTGGCTAAAATCAAAGAATAAAGTAGCTTTCGGAGTATTTCAAGAATGTATGGAGAGATCTGCGTCGGGATTAGTACATTCATGGTGTATTAAAGCCGGTGTTGTCTATTGGCTATTTATTTGTTTATTTATTTTTTAAAAATTTAGTGTTGTATTTAGTGTTGGTTGCAGAGTTATCGCATATTGTTCTGCTTGTTTGCATATTTGGTTTTAGGTATATTTCATACATGTATACTTTTGTTTCTTAAATAATATAAATTTGAACCTACTTTTTTATGTATTGACTTTTGTATCCAATGTATATTGGCTTTTCTTTGCCTTGTTTTTTTTTTTGGATCGGGATAATGTGCTGTTTGTATGTTGTCAATGATATCCTTAAGTTCTTGAAACAATAAAGCGTGCTTTGAATTTTGAACTTGATGAAATAATTGTCAATTAGCTAATTGACGAATAATTTAAAGTGACATAAACAACAAGTCATCCCACATGTTTGCCCCAACATAATAAATTGAAGTGGAAACGGCTTTTACACCCCTCGCTGTTATAATTTATCTCCGTGCAATTTTCACATTGTTGAAGTGCAAGAGAAGATACTAAAACGAACGAGACAATGCTTAATAAATTATGCAAATATTATGAAATTATCAGAAGGATGGAGTAAATATGCCTTAAATGATTAATAACAACCAAACACGAGTGAGAGAGTACCATTTCTTAAATAAATTGCTAAGTAATTAGGAGTATAGCAGTAATTCAAAAATATTCAATAATTCACTTGCCTACGTTTATTTAGATTTAATTAGGGCTTTATTTTCAGAAATCGAGATGCTATAGGCAATGGATATTTTAACATAAACATAATTGCGGTTTGTTTATGCCTCATCGACGCACCAGCACAAGAAAAATAATTATTCCGAATATTCACATAAACGGATTTTCCTAGATCATTACTCTAAAAATAAACATTTTGTTTATGTTGAAAATTATTTCGCAGAACCTTAATATAACGTATTAGCGGGTTTGTAAATATGGTGTCAATGCATTTAAGGCTGCGTAATGTATCAACCTAAACATCTGTTACTTACTTACTGTTAACCATAAATTAGTTGTTCTTTGTAGCAAATAGCCCAGAACATCTTAGTACTAGAAGGACCTTATTTGGATTTCTAAAAATAGGAGTTTGATAATTTGAGGATTCGTGTGTGAACTATATATTGAATTTATCAGTGAGAGAGATATTACAAAAAAAATAATGGAAGCTTTTGGAGTCGAAATTAAAATTTAGCGGTTGTCAACATATTCACCAAATATGATTTTCAAAGGGTTAGGTTATAATCTGGTTTGATTCCAAGATTTTCAGCAACCACTCTTCTGAACTCCAACTGATCCAATTTGCCCTCTGAGTCCGATGCAATTGCTATGCATTGCTAAGGGTCATATCCAAGGATTGCCCAAATAGAAGAAATGACCACTTCTTGTCTCTAATACAGACTCAATATAGACTAATATTCTTATCTCCCCTGTCTACGCTGCCCATGTAGGTATTGTAAGATCTGACGATATTGGGTTGTTAAATATATGTTTTTTCTCCTTTTGAGAATAGAGTTTGACATACCCCAGAAAAATTAGATGCAACAGTATCGACACTATTATCATTCAATCGATATTCAAAGATTTTAGCAATTTGTTCAGTCCATACTGAAACTGTCTACTGAAGAACCAGATGATTTTTGCATATAGTTCCTGGGGGATAAAGACCTCGTGTTTTTAATTCATGTAATACATGGATCGAAGTAAAGGAATTATCAAAAAGTACCAGGCCATTTGGAGCTAAGAAGATCTGCATATTGAAGGATTATGCTTAAACTAAACTCCAGTTCTTTGTATATATTAAGCTGAATCTCAGATGTGCCCTGATATGGTGAAAACGAGGCTGTATGTCCAAAAGGTAAAACATCAGCCCAAAGCTTATACCCCATCTTATTGGTGTGCTTATAATGAATTGCTTGCAAGGGAGCTTTCCAAAATGTGGCACCACTGCTTCTTCGATGTTGTGTTATTGTTCCAAAGGTGTGAAGTCGATATCATTTTATATAGTTTGTCAAAATTATCATTATCACCAACATGTAGTATTTTTATAATCTAAGGAAACCTATCTGTTGATATAGTATTGGTTATTGGATATTGTGGTGTAATTCCTGTTTTCGCAATACATGTACTTTCTAGGAACATCTACATAACCGCTTAAAAGACATTGTATTCCTTTAGTGAATCATCATCTTCACACTGTAAAAAATCGCCTTGAGTAAAACTAAGAAAATTATTGAGTTACTTGCATTTTTAGTGAAATTTTGAGTGAGCCCATTAAAATGAATAAAAAATTAGTGAATTTAACATATTATTGTGTTAGTTGCCAAAAAATACATATATTTGTGTAATATAGGCTCATAAAAAGGTAATTAGGTGGTTTTTAAACTAAATTTTGTGTGATTCAATCCCTTCCCTTCCAATCGTAGATATTCTATGCGTATTTCTAGTTAAGTTAAGACACACTGGCAGGTGCAGACGTAGGAATCGAAGCGCGATCAAATTTCTAGTATTAAAGTGGCAAATAATTATTATTGTGCTAGTGTAAATCATATCAAGCAGATCTATGCACGAACGATACACGTGCTCTGCCGGACTCTGCCCTGCCATCGGTTGTTGGGTTGATCCTAGCGAGGCGGCCGAAAATTACGAGTCGTGCTAGTTATGACTGATGCTGGAAAAAGGAAAAAATTATATTTAAACTACAGTTTAAACTGAAAAAAGCGTGGTGTAGCTGCATTAAAAATGAATTGGATTATAAGTTCATAACAGAGAGCGGTAAGTAAAATACTACCTACCTACTTTATATATATGTTTGTTAGTTAGGACACCATTTTGCTTTTTAACATTGCTGTATAGGCTCTATAGTATATCAGTACGCGCTGATTTGTCATTCATTTGGAACCACTTTATAGTTTATTCTCATGCTGTTATACGTAATAGAGATTTGACTTTGAACCGTAAAAATAAGTATGTACCTAATACTTAATCTAGGTAATCAGTCATGATTATATAGGTATCCCACCATCTATATACGTGCCGTAACTATATAGGCACAGCTTATTTAATACGTATCTATCTACCTAAAATTAAATAACTCAAATATGATTTAATTTAACTAAATTATGAGTATAGCTTACGAAAAAGTGAGTTGAGATGCAAAACAGTATATTAATCCATTCATTTATTATTTTCCATCTCAGAGGGCCATGAATCCAGAATAATTTTTCTTAGGTTGGCGAACCTGAAATCGCTGTATTAAGTACTTTTTACAATTATGTGTTATTAATCCAGAACCCATCAAAATGCAATGGTACAGGTAACAGCTGTTGCAACATTTTTCTTCAAAATACATCTGAAAAAGAAGGTCTCTAGTGTATCAAATACCTCAGTGTCAAAGAAAAATTCGAATAACTGTGAAGGTGTAAGTTCTTGAACTGGACCAATAGGTTCTTCTCATGAATTAGGTCGTGGGGAGATGGCTTCTTGAGATATTTTTTACCTTTTTTGTTGGAGGTTTATCCGATTCACTACCATTGGGTAACAGAGCTGGCCCAGGATAAAGTTGAGCCAATGGTATGTGGTCATCAGACTCATATTCATTCCTATTAGCTTCATAGTCCTATAGAACTACTATTTCGACGTTATTTCTCAGTTGGCATCCTGGATGATTATTTAGGATAGTAAATCGGTAATGTCGTCATTTGCATTTTTAGAGAGGAAAAGTATTATTTCTTCTGGAGGTAGCTAATGTAGTTTCAACGGTCTTCTAAAGAAATAAAAACGTATTACAAAAATGCGGTAATATGTATATCTTACTAGCGTTCTTTTGAAAGATCGGCGCCATTTTGACCACTTAATAACTATAATAACGCCATTTTGACCACTTAATAACTATAATCTATAATTTTTTATAACTGGAAGTATAGTGTAATAATCGTATCCTAAGAGTATCTGAATATTATGCACAATGAAATTTACGTAATCCGATAAGTAAATGAGCTTACCTCCTATCATTCAAGAACGCAGTTCGTAAAAATAAAGTTAAAAAATACGTTTTAGCACTCACAAAACTCTGGCTGCCATGAAATCAACGGACAAGTATGTCGCTTGTATTGATGTTTACGAATCGGTACTTATCGCGACATGTATTAAAAATAGACGAGGCTCACTCAACCGACCTGCAACTCGAATGTCGTAAAAGATGGTAGTAATATCTGGGTTAATCTAAGGATATGGTTGTCAATATATAGCGAGAATCCTTTTTAAAATACAACGAACATATGGAAACATTTTCGTAAGAACTGAGAAGCAATTACTTCTAACGATTATACAAAGAACGTGGCGGATTAAAATATTGGGAATATTAAACAAACTAAATTCACTGCCAGGATTTCGAAATTTTGTTCCCAATTGTAACCAGCCTCTAGCGCTGGGCGCTAATTATGTAACACGACTTGTTAATTGCTTAACAGGCGGTCCATATGCTAGGTTTACTCAGTGGTTTCAACAATAATTAAAGGTGTGGGTATATGACTTTCAATAAGCAAGAACGGCCCGTTCCTTAAACAAACAAGAAGCATCGATAACAGGTAGATATAAGAAAGTAGACGACCTACAGTCGTTTAACGTTAAGTCCAGACATAATATGGTTTGAGCCTATTTGTTTCTCGTAGATTATGCAGATGTGGAATCCACCGACGTTTTCAGTGACGCTAATTTCCCATCATGTAGTAATATCATCTCGACAAAAGGCCACAATCCGGCGAAGTGCAATCGGGAACTCCCTACAAGGCGCAGAAGGACATTAAGTCTCACGCAAGATCACCGAAGGTCCCTAATTAAATTATAATTAATTTTATAATCCAACTTCTTTATCGGAAAATACGGCCGATAATTTCAGAAAGCACACCTGGCATTATATTTGCCAGTTAAATTTGCGACAAAATCAGGCGGTACATGGTCGAAAATAACAACGATAATTTCAGATATTTTAGCCTGGTCATTGTCTTACCTCCTACACGCTGGAAGCGTGCAGGAGAGAAGCCCCATCAATTTCCCCAAAAAAGCATATATACCACATCTGTCAAAACGGATTCATCTTTCGAACAACTCGGAACAGCGGAAGTAAGGTAGCGAGAAGTAAGGTAGCGAGGTATCGACAACACAAATAGACCAGTAAAAGGAAAAAAATCGCACTACCGATTTTGCAACGCTACACAATATGCACAAAGGAGAAACTGATCCCCTCAAACTGGATATATTGGGCATTGTGCAATATCGCTTATTATTAATCAGTCATAGGATCGTGATAAATCAACAATTCGTTAACCAGATCTGTATTGCTATATATTTCAATGCTCTCCTATTTTGCCTAAACTGGAGTTGCCAACGTTAAGCTTTGAAGCCCTGATTGTATTGATTGAATTTCAATGTCTAAACGTTTGAAGTGACGTCAACGTCAAGTTCAGCTTCGCAAGTTTTCAAAGAAAAAGTCAAGTTTACGTCTGTATGTAGTATAGTAGAGAAACTTTATTGTTTATGATTGAATAATATTTCCTTTTCATAACTTTCATATTGATAGATTCAATAGGTTGGGTTAGTTTAATATAAAATGATAACTTCGATTACACAAATCCAGTCAACAAACTTTTTCTTTGAAATTCCACATAAAACTTCGGGATCCTTGGGGGCTAAGAAATACTATTAAATAAATGATGATTTATGAATAGTTCTGCATTTTGTGCTATTAAACTTGGTTGCTTAAAAAGCACGACAATAAATATAAAGGAAAGTTTTCCTCTGGGATTTTATTTTCTTCAGTCCAACATCTATAATTTAGGAATCTTTCGTAAGATACAACTACATTTCTCTTTTAGTGGAATTTTTCATTAGATTCTGATATCGTTGTGAAATCTTATAGGAATCTAAAAAATGTTATTTGTTTTTATTTGTCGGTTTTAACATTTTTGAGCATAACAAGCGCAAGAAACGCAACGAAAAGGATAGTATCTGGGTGACTGTGTATGACATGTTGCAACCAAAACCAACCAACGAGAAACTGTTCATCCCATGCCTTAAGTTTACCTTCACTTCAGTTGGTAAATTAGTTTGACAGGGAAAAAGTAACTTTGGTGCAGTCCTTAAGTCCTTGAACATTCAATAGTTCTTAGAGGGATGAAACGCCTGGATACCTTCAATTTGGCTGCGAAATATACCGAAATTATTCATTATAGCAAAAGGGTCTGCCTTTGAAGGATGTTTCGTTATTGGCTAATTTGAGAGAATATGATAATGTTGTGACTATGTTGGTAAGAGTTTTCGCCGCTATTGTGCTTAAGGTAGGAAAGCTTATAAATCAGTACTAGTAATACCCTGAAGATGAATAGTTGGAGTAGCTTTAGCGTCGTGACATGTAGCATTTCAAAAGATCACATGCAGTTGGATAAAATTAGGGTTATACCAAATACAAGACCAGTTCAATTGTAGAGTGAAAAAAAAATTATGGGTGGCCAGAAAGTGTTCTTCTTAGAAGCGCTACTCGTATTTTTTCTTATTATAGGTTGAAAAGGTTGTAAAGTGTGTGTGCTCATACTGGACCCGCCTCGCGATCTTGATATTTTGTCACTAATACCTAATTAGGTACAGATCTAGCCTGCTATCGAGGATCCTCGTGCTAGCAGTATATCTCTGCCAAAAGTTGAATGTCTTAATACCTGCAGCTGAAGAGAGCAAAGGGTGTACATGTAAAGCCTCAATTTGCAGCGTTCCTGCTAGATTTTTAAAGCGCATTAAGTTTCAGTACCTTTGAGTGAGTCCGTCATGGTAAATTCAGAGGCTGGTGCAGCAATTTCTCTTCTACCCGGGTTGTCGTTATATTGTTTGATCATATGTTTGTACACTGAGTTTTGTTTCTGTCATTTTCTTAGCCCCCAAAGAGTTTCAATCATCTTAGCTCTTCCACATTTGTGTGTCCCAGTATCCGAATTGCGGCAACTTTTTGCGTTTTCTTTGTCAATATGGAAGGTACTTCCTCATTTTGACAATTTCAGAGGTGTACTGGTCGGATTCGAGTTCCGTAAGAATTGCGTTATTTGAAAATATTTTGAATGAGTTTCGTGTGAGATACCGCTTTTCCAGCATCCTCATGGATAGATTAATGGCAGATTTCAGTTTCAAGCATAGTTGTATTGTATATATTCAAAATCAACAATGCTATATCAAATGTACTATTTCAATTCATTTATTTCCTCAATTCTTTCGCATTTGTGCGATTTTTGTCTGAATAAATTCAACTGAGTAATAATTATTTAATACGAAAACAAACTAGCATCATGCATCATAAGCATTTGTTGTTTTTACTAGCTCAAGATGTACTTGACACTTAGCTCTAATTATGGCACTAATTAAAATGCATTTAGTATTTACGCAATTTATAAAAGCGAACCATTTAATTAAGCACTCATTAAGGTAATGATGGAGGGTAATAAAAACGACGTTGATAAATTTTTGTTTTAAGTTCACGCTTAATGCAAGTTGATCCAGTTTTAATGCATTTCTCCCCTAATATGTATAATATTTTTCTGAGCTATATTTAAAAATGCTTATTCTTATAGATTTTACTCGTATATACAGTGTGTCCAAAAAAGTATGCAACATA
>MU181936.1:428457-472599 GCA_016904865.1 Pissodes strobi | reverse complement strand
TATGGGAAACTTTTTTATTATTGGTTTCTCAGAAAATTTTATTCTTGATAAAAGTTGGTGCTTGCCCTAAAACAGTAAATGAGTGTTTCAAATTTTCCGTACTTCTTTTAGTGCGGGCGCAAATGTCATTTTTCCGAAATCGCGTCAATAGTAAAGTACCTTAATTTAAAAGGATACAGCAAAATCTTATAAGGAAAAGTTCTTCCAAATTAAAAAAGTAATCTAAATATGAAATTTGAGTTAAGTACATCAACTTTTAACTTTTCTTTTTTTTTCTCGATTTTTTCTTAAACGTTACGCCACTGGAGAATGTTTTGTTCTTTTGTTATTAGTATACTTGCCAAGTAACTTCAAAATTTATTTAAGGTAGAAATTAGTTACATAGTTGCATAATGTTGCAGTTATTCCAGAGATAATAGCCAGTTTAGGTATCAGTGTGTTGCAAACACATTTAAACACTTTTGATTGAAAATTTTTTCCACTCAAAATCATGAATAGACTCAACTCTTTTCATTTCATGTAAAACAACTAATAATTTATTTATCTTTTGCACCCGATGAGTAAAATATGCCCAAGTAGCCTAAAAAGCCATATAAAATATTTGGTCTTGAAGAGTAGGCCATGCACCTGGAATAAAAACAAATAAATAGCAATAAGTTTACTTCGCTCTGACATATGAAATTAATTATTATTGAGTCAGTCATTCCAATTGTATTTTGTAATAATTATTGTGGACAATTATTTTGGACCAAAATTGTTTAAATGTGTTTGCAACACACTGATACCTAAACTGGCTTTTATCTCTGTAAAAACTGAAACATTATGCAACTATGTAACTAATGTCTTCTTTAAATAAATTTTGAAGTTGCTTGGCAAGTATACTAATAACAAAAGAACAAAGCATTCACCGATGGCGTAACGTTTGAGAAAAAAATCGAGAAAAAAAAGGAAAATTAAAAATTGATGTACGAATTTCATATTTAGATTATTTTTTAATTTGGAAGAACTTTTCCTTATAAGATTTTGCTGTATCTTTATAAATTAAGGTACTTTACTCTTGACGCGATATCGAAAAAATGACATTTGCGTCCGTACTAAAAGCAGTACGTAAAATTTGAAATACTCGTTTACTGTTTTAGGGCAAGCACCATCTTTTATGAAGAATAAAATTTTTTGAGAATCCAATAATAAAGAAGTTTGCCATATGTTGCATACTTTTTTGGACACACTGTATAGGTAAACTCTATGGAGGATTCTTCTTGTTAAAACGCTGTAGTTATGCCTGTGGTTAAAGTGCATGTATTTCTCAAAAACATTACTCATTGGTTTTTTCGGTACTTTTTCTAACTCGCTCTAATGGTGACTAGGAGAAAGAGCTGTTGGTGGTAGTAAAAAGGAAGAGGATATTTTTCCGAAGTGCCATTTTACGAAAAAGTCTTTCCTTTCTACTCATAGACTAAGACGAGTTGCTTCTTCTCCTAATCAGCATTAGGTAGGGTAATTATTCAACTAATTTGTTTTCTACCTAGATGTCAGAATCTTTTCGAGAAATCCGACAAAAGTCAAAAACTCACCCAACCTGAGGATTTAGCGTATTAAGTAATCGGTTATATAACCTAAATCGAGGGACTTCCACTTCATCTTCGGTCGAGTCAACATGCGTTTTGTAGCGGCTCCATTGTCGCCATTGGGTGAGCACGTGGTTATCGGTAAGTGGCCGTTCTTTCTCCCCGAGGAAGATTCGGGTGTCCTAGCCAGAAGAAATCCCCATTCACGCCGGTACCCTGGCCGGGAGGAACCGAATGTTCCCGTGGGATCATTTCTGTCTGTGGCTGCTAAGATTCAGCTCACAGCTCCCATTTTATATTTGTGTGTGATAGTCGGATCCTTCAAGAGAGCGGCATGCTCGTCATCTTGAGGGGTCCAAAAATATAGTGCCTCCGATCCAACATCAAATTTGGGATAAAAATAAAATTGGAGGAAAAAATAACTTTATATTTATTGGCTTAAAATTGTCACATTTATTTTCTTTTTCCAGTTGCATGTGGATAAATAAGCGTTTTACTACTGTCCTACAATCCACGATTAAAACTCGCATTATGTATTGTTTTAGTACCAATGATACTTTTAAGTTCCTGGCTCCCTCCTCGCTATTCATTAACTACTAGTGTTTGCTTAAAATACCAATAGTAACTGCAAATTTTGATAGGCTGTGACGTAAAGGATCAAAGGCTCTTTGTTGGACGACCAATCAAAAATTAAATATTTTGTTTTGATTATCTCTTAAGACAGCCAATAATAAACCAAAAATAAAAAATCAAATAGACAGGGTTTATTTGGTCTTGTATTTAGTAGTGTTCCTAATTTTCAATATTGCACAATACTAATAGAACACAGAATCCTGCTCTAAAAAGTTTTCCATTAACGGATCACATTACGCGAAAGGAACTGTCTGATAAAATCTGTTTACTTATCAGTTCAATAAACATCATTTTGTAATTAGACAAAACATACTCAAAAATAGAAAAATGACCGAGTAGTTTTTAAAAGTTTGCAGCAATTTAGAGGTATATTTTCGCTGGAAAAACAAATCGTCGCACTGATGGAACGCAAATATGAGGACTAAAATTGGCATCTGTCACAACATCGGGAAATTTTCATGACGAGGAAAATACAAATAGAAATATTTATCTGTATTTTCTGGATTCTTTTTGCCTCGTGTATCTATTATATACGAGGGAGGACTCTGGTGATGAAGTAGCAAGTTTAGTATTTGGCGTGGTTGCCAGTGGTTAGTGGAATGATTTTTATTACTTTAAATGTATCTGAAGTAAAGTCCATTTATAATTATTGTTCATTTTGCATTAAATAAACTACTTACTAAAGTGATGGAGGTGGTTCAAATGGTGCTATTTGGCAGTAACCTATAAATATTATAGCATATTATAAAGTGTGGATTTAGACGGCTCTGCACAATCATATACAGTGCTGTACACTCGAAGCAGATAGTGTAAAATATTACCATAATTTTAAATGTAGATATGAATAAAACAACTGATACTTTTTGAAATGAATTTGTCAGCGTTCGTTAGTTGAAGATCTCTCGTCCTTCTTTCTAAATAATTTCGTATGTAGTTTTTTTCGCAGATAGTCTATAAGACTGAGCTGTCACGCGTGACAGGCTATGAGACGCTTATTCGGTTAAATTCGGCGTAATTTTTCTCGAAAAGGCTACAAGTGGAAATTTGAGATTCGGCACGTTTTTAGGCAGTACTTGCAGACCGCCGATGCCGATGGTCAATTGTTGTTTTTGGCGATCCAATTTTCCGTTTCCGAGTTATTACGTTAAATGTGAGATTTTTAAAAATTTTGTTTGATAGATACACGTTAACTGTCGAGGAAGTTAAACAATTTTGATGAAAATTTCAGGATACGTACCTATACCCTATTAAAATAGGTGAGAATCGGAAATTGCGAGGATTTTTTGGGCATGTATTTTGTTGAAAAAGAAATCATTTTGGGTCGTTCTTCTGCCGAAAAAGTCACGAAAATCGAAAAAACTGTGACGATGATGGAGAATTTCTTGGAGAAAACTCTCTAAATGCTTCTCTTTTCCGAAAGCGTTGGGACAATTGCCTTGCAGGAAAAATGTAAAAATATCGATGTCCAGATCAAACAAATGAAGGTTTTTCGAAAAGTATTTTTTTTGGAAAAGACATTATTAGATATTTAAAATAGAATAAAATACAATGTGCTGGATAGCGGAGTTCTAAACGATATTTTAGATTCTTGTTGTGTAAATTTTGGAAGATTGGCCAATGCGATTTTTTACATATTTATCTAAACTCCCCTTTCTCCTCCCAAATTAACTTTGTCAGAAAAATCTGCTGACTGTAATTTTCAATTTTTTTGTCAAATATCTACATATATTTTCCCTCTTCCCCCGTTTTTATTTTGCAAGACAATTCTGCTGTCCCTCAAGAAACCTTGCTCATCCGTCCACGTAGTATAATACGTGGCACTTTTAAACGCAATATTTGGATTTCTTGGTCTAAATTTATTTCCCCGCTTCGGCCACTTTTATTTTACAGAAAAAGCTGCTAACCCGTAAGAATTCAAGCTAGGTGGAAGATAGAGTAGTTCTAAATACAATTTTCGATATAATTATTTACATTTTCCTCATTTTTCCCAATTTTATTTTGCAAGAAAAATTTAATAAGTTTATCAAAAAATAGAAGATAAGGCAGTTCTAAATGCAGTTATAGATGTATTTGCTAAATACTCACTCCCATCAATTTAATTTTGCGAGAAAAATCTTGAAAATTCATGTGGTGTAGTTAGGGTGTAATTTTTTATTTTTGTTGTTAAATACATACCTACATGATCCATCACTCCGTCCAATGGAAGATAAGGCAATTTTAAATGCAGTTTTAAATGTATATGCTAAATACTCATTTCCCCCATTTTAATTTTGCCAGAAAAATCTTAAAAGTTCATGTGGTGTAGTTAGGGTGTAATTATTTGATTTTTATGTTGTTAAATACATATAATTATGTTCCATCCCTCTGTGCAATGGAAGATAAGGCAGTTATAAATGCAGTTTTAGTAGTATTTAGTAAATACTCACTCCCACCAATTTAATTTTGCGAGAAAAATCTTAAGAATTCATCTGGTGTAGTTAGGGTGTAATTTTTTATTTTTGTTGTTAAATACATACATGTTCCATCACTCCAATTTTATTTTGCACAAAAAATCGGCTCCCAATATTATTTTGTCAGATAATTCTACTGTCCCTTGCTGCATATGGTAGTAGTTCTAAATGCAATTTTGGATTTGTTTATCTTCATTTCTTTTGCTAAAAACTAAATTCTCATTTATTTTTAAAATTCCTTCCTCCTTCCAAATTTAATCTGAAAGGAAAATCTGCTAACCCGTAAGAATTCAGGTGAAAGATAGAATAGTTCTAAGTGTAATTTTCAATATTTTTATCCACATTTTCCTCATTTTTCCCAATTTTATTTTTCAAGAAAAATCTAATGATCAAGAAAAGTTCTTGCTGACTGGTGCGTGTGATGTAGGTAAGGTGTAATTTTCGATTTTTTTATAGGAATACATATACTTTCCCTTACTACCTTATAATTTTATTTTGAAGAAAAATCGGCTTCATGCTGTGCAATTTTTGATATGTCTGTCGAAATTCCCCTCATCTATCCATTTTTTTTCTATGAAAATTCTGCTGCGCGTTAAGAACTCAAGCTGACCCATGAGTGTGATGGAAGAGATTGTAGGTCTAAATGCAGTTTTTTATATATTTGTTAAATACTCACTCCCCGCAGTTTTATTTTGCGAAAAAAACTTAAGAATTTTTATTTTGAAGAAAAATCTGATGATCAGGAAGAATTCTTGCTGACTGGTGCGTGTGGTGTTTAGTAGGGGGGAAAACATATACTTCCCTCACTTCCATCTAATTTTATTTTGTACGGAAAATCTGCCCTCCCGTAAGACTTCAAGATATGCAATTTTTGATATGTCTGTCGAAATCCCCTCATTTCCCCATTTTGAAAGTTCTGCTGCACCTTAAGAACTCAAGTTGACCCATGAGTGTGATGGAAGATAGCGTAGGTCTAAATGCAATTGTTTATATATTTATTAAATACTCCACTCCCCCAATTTTATTTTGCGAGAAAAATCTTAAGGATTTTTATTTTGCAAGAAAAATCTGATGATCAGGAAGAATTGTTGCTGACTGGTGCGTGTAGTGTAGGTAGGGTGTAATTTTCGATTTTATATCAGAAAGCATATATTTTCCTTTGCCTCCCTTTAATTTTATTTTGTACAAAATATCTGCTATTCCGTAAGAGTTCATGCTGTGACCTTTTGGATATGTCTGTCTATATTCCCCTCATTACCCAATTTTTTTCGATGAAAATTCTGCTGCACCCTAACAACTTAAGTTGACCCATGGGCGTGGTAAAAGATAGGGTAGGTTTAAATGCAATTTTCGATATATTAGTTAATTACTCACTCCCCCAATTTGATTTTGCGTGCCAATTTATTATGTGGTGTAGTTGGGGTGTAATTTTTGTTTTTTTTGTCAATACCTACATATTCCATCACTCCGCTCAATTTTATTTTGTACGAAAAATCGGCTGACCGGTAAGAATTTGTGATGACCCATGACTGTTGCAGAGGATAAGGTAGTTTTATATTTATCTAAGTTCCCCTCACTCTCCCCAATTTTATTTGGTAAGATAATTTTGCTGTCCCGTGCTGCAGGACCGTAGTTCTAAATGCAATTTTCGATCTGTTTGTCTTCATTTTTCTAACATTAGTGTGAAAGGAAAATCTCAATTCTAACTGACCTCTGCACGTGGAGAAAAATTAGGCAGTCCTAAACGCAATTTTCGTGTTTCTTTTTTGAAAATTTTCCCTCACTCCCCCAATAATTATATTTTGCATCAAAAATCTGTTGAATTGTAAGAACCCTTGTGGACCCCTGCGTTTATTGATGGACTTTTTCGCCTCACTCCTCTCAATTGTATTCTACAAAGTTCTCGAATAATAATGGAACAGAAAGCCTTGGCAATTGTACTAAATCATATCTCATACTTAAAATTGTATTAATTCTTATATTCTGGGTTCATATAAGAAACCAATATCTTCATAAACTTCGAAAAATATCGATATTAACATTATTTGCTTACCTTGTACAGTATATTTATCCTACAGGTGACAAAGCTGTTAAGGAAATATCTGTCAAATTTAGTTTGGGTTACGTTAGATAACAAAAAGGGAAATCAATACGTCATTTTGCTCTACCCTCTATATTTTCTAAATGTTACATGATATGTAGAATAATAATTTGTTTTTACACAAGTTAAAAATAACGATTTCATTTTACGGCGTTTCTATGGCAATCCAGAGGATAATTTGAAAAACTAAGAAACCGTTCCGGCATAAAAACATATAGCATTTGGAACTCGATCAAATTTTAGGCTCATAAAATTTTACAAAAAATAAGAAAATCACATCTTGTGACCAATGTACAATTGGTATGAGTCCTCGGATAGTATACAAATGTTTTCGTTTTGAACTCAGGTAAAAATATTAGGAATTATTTATGGAAACATGTAGCAACTGAATATATAAAAAAATCCAAGAACTAGTTTGTAAATATTTGCTCATAAATTCATTTAAAGTGGACAAAAATTAGCTAAAACCAAAATTAGAAAAACTCGAAATGTACAACTTATATGTCGAGGCATTTAAAAATGGCGCGGCGTTAGCTGATACTGGAAATAGTTAGCTAACCGATCGCTGAGAGCTGCATTTTAAAAAATCGTTTCGTTTTCTTCATATCTAAACTCAAAGCTGTGGCAACATTTTCGTCCGACTACTTCGAGTATCCAGCAGTGTAGTTTAATTGAATGTCAATAGCTACACTGTTAATAAGTTTGTATACATCCGTTGGCTAATTTATCAGTCTCCCACTCAGTCTAGTATACCTTCCCTGGCGGAATAACAGAATCAGCAAACTGGAAATTGCGACCCGCCGAATATGCTGCTGTGGATAAAAAATATCCTATTTTTCCATTAAAAAAATAAACATATTTCTCTGCTGAGTGATCACCGTAATAACGGCAGGCTAATCGAATTTTACGTCTTTACGACGCGATCGGAGAGACTCGGGCTCTATATGGATCCCATCAGCTCATTAATTCAATTAACTAAAAATTCGTCTCGGCTTAGCCTGAAATACGGTCATTTTTTCAGTTAAACGTATTTTGGGGGGCCAAAATAGATGGAATCAGTTATTCCAAACGACACTTTAAGAGGATGACAAATTCGAGAGCCGAAAGAACGGCAATTTCACGCAGAGTTCGCGCGAATTTATCCATTAGAGCTTTTTCGACCGTGGCAATAACGCAAAAGTGCTATTTGACTAATTGTAGCCCCGGACAGAGCGTTTGCCATATTTCAGTCGATTTTGTCCGGCATGTGTGTGTCGCATTAGTACGAATGATTTTTGCCAGATGTTCGCGACGGGACCGTTCCTAGTTTCAACCGTTCGTTCCGTCAAATTTCTCGTTGGAAATATTTCAATTAAGTACATGATATATTTAACACATTTTGTACATATAATTGAGTCTGTAGACATTGCCCATAGCATTCAAGGGAGCCCCCCTTCCCCCTCCGTTACTGGGGTGATAGATATTAAAACATCTAAAAAGTAGGTGCTGATATATGAAACATTGACTGGAATTCTGAAAGAAAGAAGAAATTCTTTGAAACAATTTGGCGAGGAACCTCAACTCAACTCAAGAAGTAATAGCACATCGAGTTACAGATATCCAGCCCGGTTTCATAGAAAAATTAAGCACTTCAGCACTATTCATGGATATTCAAGAAGCTTATGATAACGTCAACAACGAAATTCTGATTTCCAAAAGAATGACCATGGGGTAACCTCAAAACAGAATCTGCAGAAATCGTCTTTCTGAAAACCCTGATGGAGGAGATATTGGGCAGAATCAAGATTTTAGAAGAAAATGAAGGCATGCCAAAGAAAAGGATTGAAATTCTGGGAAAGAAAAGTGGACATTTCTACATATGAAAAAAAGGTAAACAAAATAAGGCGGGAAACACCGCATAGGGGCCGATTCCAACCATTCCAAAGGGCGACTTAGTTCAGATACACCGAACATCTGATAGTTCTGATGGTTCACCGACGGTTGTTAGCGACAGGATTGATGATATTTTTGACATAAACAGTTTTTTCAGGGAGGCAAAATCTAACCACATAAATAAAAATAAAAACAAAAGTACAAAAAACGAAAAATTCCCTCTCGAAAAATCAGCTGAAGACGAAGATCAAAGCACTGGCTGGCAAATTCAAGAATCAACAATCAAACATACGGAACCCGGAAAGAGTAATGAGAAAAATGTGACGCAGTTAACTGTAGCAAATACAAGCCAACTGGCATGGACCTTTTTGTCGGGATTTGAGCCAAATACATATCCTGCGTAAATTCTGAACTACCTCAAGAAGAATGGCTTTCAAGACTGTTCATGTTTTAAAATGCGAACGAAAAAGGACAAAATAAAGAGCGATTTTAAGCTTTCTGCTCCACTCAATAAAAAGGTCACCTGAACTCTGGCCACTTGGTATAGTCTTTAACCATTTTCTCCACCTTCAGAGATGCACAAATAACTGAGGAGTTGAACATCATACACCACAACGTTCAGTTGCGATGTACTTGATCAGCTTGAGCATATGGTCAAAGAGCACAGGCGTGTTGCTTTGGCACTCACAGAACACTGGAAAGACGAGGATCAGCTGAAGTTCTTCAGCCTGGTGGACTTTGAACTGACAGCACTTTACTGTAGACAAGATGGTTCTCATGGGGGCTCAGCAGTTTATGTACGTCATGGAACAATATAAAAGTCTCGTCAAGATATCACCGAACAACTTACAGAAGACTGTATTTTTGAATGTGCAGCATTTGAGAAACTGCATAAAAATGCTCGTATAATTGTAATTTCTGTTTACCGAGCACCAAACACTGATACTGAAAGTTTTCTTAAGAGAATCGAAACCATTTTAGATCGACTTGTAGTTGATAATGTTTTCATTTTTTGCAGGTAATTTTAATATTGACCTTCTTCGGAATGACAGGTACTCGGTGGCACTTTTGTCTCTTCTAAGTTCATTTAATCTCTTCCCCTCAATGATGGAATGCACTAGAATAAGAAGAACTAAAGGTATATATATATCGATAATATCTTCAATAATTGTGATTCCTTTTCAGCCAAAGTTCTAAATACACATATATATCTGATCATACGGGACAGAAAATTACTTTCAGCTTATTTAGTTCCAGCAGCCACAAATTTTTTAAATTAAAGAATCTTTAATGAAGAAGGTAAGCACCTTTTTAAACAAATGTTGTGTGATCAGGATTAAGGGTGACTCTGATGTAGATGTTCAATGAAATGCTTTTATGCGTACTGTGTTGTCTATATTCAATACCTGTTTTCCATTTAAAAATATAAAGATTAGGTCAAAACATCGCTTAGGTTTGTATCGTAATGCTTCAAGAGTGGCAGAATTTCAAGAATAGGTCTGCCCCAGGAAAGCACACCAAGGCCCCATTTTTACATTATCTGTCCCCATGATTTGGAATCAATATGTAATAACGATATTAAAATACTATACTTTGCCGACGATATCTGCGTATACTCGGGACATCGCTCAGCAGATACATGCAACGGTAAAATAAGAAGAAAATTACAAGAACTCTTTCAGTGGTTTAGCTCCAATGATCTTGCAATATCAAAGGAAAAATCCACTCCAAGCACTTTTACCAACAGCTGCCGTGCAACATAAATATGTTTGGTGGAGTATTCGTCCGCTACAAAAATTCAGTGAGATACCTTGGCGCAGCTCTGGTTAAGAAACTGTTATGGAAAGACCACATTCCTAACCATATCCAGAAATTCGAAAATAGAATAAATATATTACGAGATTTTAGCCACCAAAAATGAGGTTTCGACCCAAACATAGCTTTAATTTTCTACAAAGCATTCGTTCGATCAATCCTGGGTCCTGGATTATGCTTCACAATTCTCTGGAACGGCAGCCGAAATTCACCTTTAGAAAATAGAATACGTCAAAAATAAATAACTGAGGCTTTGTGTGGGGTATCTCAGGAGTACACCAATAACAGCAATGGAAGCAGAACTGGTAGAACCACGTCTGGAACTCAGGAGAAACTACTTAAGCGATAAATTACTTTTGAAATGAATTTCAAAAAATAGTAATTTAATTAATAGGATACATAAATTAACTGTCATTCCTATTGGAGGGTAAAAATGGCTGTCCCACTAGTTACAAGTTATTCCTGGATCAGCCAGTTCTGGAGTTCGAGGTATGAATTTTACCCACCAATAGAATTGCATACTGCAAACTGGTATAGGTTGCTGCTTCTTGAATTCTACAGATATAATTCCATATTTAACTACAACACAGTTTTATCCACAATACCGAAACATATATACATTTACAACTCAGTTTTTCACTTCACTTACAGAAAACTTTTATAACAATCTCCCGGTAGTGAACATTCTCAAAACTAGCCTAGATAATCAATATATACAAAAATGTAAATAGTATAAAATAGTATCGCTTGTATGGATCAAAGCTCATAGTGAATTTACGGGTAAGGAGATAGTAGATAAAAAAAACCCAATGAGGCTACAAACTTAGCACAACGAGTAATGGATAATTGGCAACAACTCTTTAACCAATCAGAAACAGGTCGTGGCTACAAATCTTTATTTTGCAAACTTAGGAAAAAGGTGTCAAAAGCTGATACATGACGACTTTTGGTGCGGTTTTGAAACCCAACATGCATTTTTGGGAATACGAGGTTTAGAAGAAAAACACCGAAACACGTCAATTTTATTACTTAAGGGGACATATTTTACCGTAATACTTACTGAAGGTTTTATCCCTCTATAACTGGATCCAGTTTAAAGTGGAATGGATGTCAAGGATCAACCTCGTTTGAAACGCCTTTATATATCCTACATTTTGATGATTCGATCGAATCCTTTTTTAGATATCAGAGAAAAGGTTTAGGTGCTAAATCTTGTTTAACAGCGGCACAAAAAATCAGATGAATCAGCTAAAAGCATATAAAACAGTAGACCGAGACCTTGATGAGTTGGTTGAGCGAAGTATTGAGTTATGAATAGTTTTATTATTAACCATTAATTTGGTTACCTCATTCAGGTTAGGATGCAACAGGCTCGACGTGTTGCGGCCTTGAAGAATAAAAGGAGCTCATCCGCTATTGCACTTGCCTATTGCTTCCACAATTTTAATACGAATCGAGCAAAGGCAAGTCTCACCACTTTTTAACGATTGCGTTCAGTGAATAAGGAAGTTCCATCAATTTCTTACACGCATTCGAAATATTTTTGAAAGCATGAATAATGGACCTCATGTAATCATTAGAGCATCTGATTTGATAAGGCAGAATGAGCGGTGCTCGTTCTAATTGCCTGTATAAAAATTAATTACTGTTTAGCTTAAGCTTGGCAAAGTGAGCTACCTTTCTATGGATGGATTAATTTTATGTTAACTCTGTGTTGACTATGCCATACATCTGGAAAGCTGTATTTTTGTCACTTTCATTGAACTGGAACCGTTATTTCCAAGTCTCACAGCTTTTTCCGTAACACGAATTTAACAATTCAACTTACAAAGCTTTTGTGAATATGCCATTAACTCTACTAAGTGATAATTGTTGGTATTGATACCGCATCTTTTGAATTAAAAAACAATCAGTTGAAATAAAACAAAAACGCTGGAAATATTATAACGCAGAAACGTAATTCCAGTCTAAGGATAGAGCATTTATCGTTTCTCGGAAAAGTGTTGGGCGCATTATTCCAGATTATTTTTGGCCGACTGAACATTTTCTAATTTTAACCTCCCGTTTATATTCATTGAAACATTCTTACAAACACTTAAAGCTGGTTGTTTTAATTCAGGAAAATAAGTACTTTCATCCAGGGCTCATAGAAATTATTATTCCTCTGATTTTGCTTTAAAGTGGCAATCTCTATGTTTCTGTGTAGGACTTTTAAGAAATGCCAGTTGGCAATAAGAAATTCGGAGAGAAACCCAATCTGCATGAAAATTTTGCTTCACTGCTTAACGGCCATTTGCTATAATCTGAACGCATCATTGGTGGCGATAGGTGAAACTGGGAATTAGAAAATCGAGATAATTGTCAAAACCTGGCATTATGGTGGACACTTTAAATGACCTGCAAGTCCATCTGTTGTGATTGATAGGAGATCATTTTTTTAAGTTTCAATTAATTACAGTTTTATTAATTAGGTGGTACGTTTCGTTCTTGCAGGCCTGATCATACTTAGTTTGTCATACAAAGGAATTAAAAAATATTTTCATTTTTGTATCTGTAATTTTTTAATTTTAATTTGAGCTATATTATATTGAGATATACTTAATGCGTAGATGTCTCGTCGTTTCGAAACAAATCGCATTAGCAGTGATAAGAACAGTTCAGATAAATGTCAAACACTGCCTATTCTTAAGCATATTTACCTGATTGTGTTCCTGAGGAAGAAAACTAAAATTGGATGAAATTAGCAACCAAATCGATATATAGGTTTTGATCGTCAAATAATTAAAACTAAATTGGTAGCCCGTTTCTATAAGCTTAGTAATCCCGAAATTGTGAACTGAATAAGATAATTAAAGACCTATTTAGCAAATGTCTTGTTTCCCCCCGAAACTTGGAGAAGGGTTGGCCAAGACCTTTCTCACAACGTCTTCTATGGCTTAAGGTAAGCCATGCCATTTCTAGAACTTTTAAACACCCCCGTGTATCCCACTAAGCTCAACAATTAAAATGCAGTTAAATAACGTTAAATCCTCTCGTTTGTCAAGGACAATGAAACGGCGAGACAGACAGAAAGGCAAAGACGCTTTACTTGTCTGGGAAGTTACATATTAATGACTGACATTGTCTGCATTGTAGCTGCATTTACTATTATTCCGTTCTATTGTCCAAGAAGCGAGAAATTACGGTGACGATGGCAGAATTATTATTCTTTTGTTAGTCTTATACTGATGAATTGTTACAGTGATTATTATAGCATTACGCCCAGTTTGTAAGTGCCAGGATTAAATATTACCTTGCCTAGTGCAAACTACCAGCGAGGCTTAGATAATTTGTTGTTATCTTATTTTCATCAAATTCGATACAGTAGCTTTAAACTGATCCGGTTTTCTATAAGAAGAAAAAGTAGAAAGGATTGAAAGCCTAAAATTGATAGACCGAATGGAGGATGTTAAAAGAGCCATAGTAAAAGTCCAGAATGGAAAACTTCTGAACCAGACGAAATTCAAGTTTGTTGGTGAAAAAACCTCAGAAATGCTCACCGGTTCCTCGACACCCAATTCCAGGCAACAATTCGTAATCCAGAAAGGGGAAGAAAATTGTCTCCTCTCTTTTGGCGATGAAATGGACTCCCTCCTCAATTCAAATCGAATCCAGTCGACCAAGAAATTGAATGCTGAAAAGGAGGTATGGGCAGTACAGAGTGGCTCATAGCCAATGCAGTCACCGACAAACAATCGATTACAAGGTAATATGGGTCCACTACTCTGTCCCTCACTTTTGGATACACAAGGTACTCGAAACAGCATGTTGAATGCATTGACTTGACAGTTCCTTAAGATATCCATCAGAAATCCCTGCTGATGAAGTTTGGAGTCGGAAGGTGTACAAGAATTTGGGAAATCGCTTCGTTTGCCAACTAAAACTTCTCAGCTCTATAGCAAATTAACAAACGTATTAATATCCTTGCATGTAGCTTTAGCCCGGGATGAGAACAATGTCCAGAACTGAAAAACCTTTGAGCCAGACCGAATTCAAGTTTGTCGGTGAAAAAAGCCTCACTAATGCTCACCGGTTCCTTGTCAGGCAACAATTCGTAATTTAGAAACGCCCCAATCTAACTTTACGTATTGAATCAGGTATACTGCCTTGCGGTCATCTATAAAATTGTCACCTCTCTTTTAGTGACGAAAAGAACACCCTCCTCAATTCAAATCGAGTTCGAGCAATAAAATGCTGAAAAGGAGGCATGGGCAGTAGAGAGTGGCTAATAGCCAATGCAGTCACTAACAAACAAGCGAATAAAAGGCAACATGGATCCACTACGCGGTCCCACACTTTTGGATACACAAGGTACTAGAAACTGCATGGTGGATGCATTAACTTGGCAGTTCTTTAAGATGTCCATCAGAAATCCCTGCTGATGGAGTTTGGAGTGGGAAAGTGTACAAGAATTTAGAAAAATTCTCAGCTCTATAGCAAATGTAGCTTTAGCCCGGAATGAGAACAATGTACAAAACCAAAAAACCTTTGAGCCAGACCGAATTCAAGTTTGTTGGTGAAAAACCTCATTAATGCTCACCCGTCCCTTCTCAGTTCATTTTAGGCATTAATTCGTGATCCAGAAACGTCGCAATCTAATTTTACGTATTAAATTAGGCATGCTGCTTTGCGGTGACACCATATCCGATGGAGTCACCAACAAACAAGCGACTAAAATGCAACATGAGTCCACTACTCTATCCTCTGCTGATGGAGCTTGAAGGGAGTACATGTACATATGCCGACGCCAAAAGAGGAGCACTACAAGAATCTGGAAAATCGCTTTGTTTGACAACTAAGAATTCTCAGCTCAATATCAAAGAGACCAGACATGGGCTTGTAGCTTTAGCCTGAGAGAAGACCAATGTTCAGAACTGAAAAACTTCTGAGCCATACTAATTTAATTTGTTGGTGAAGAAACCTGATTAATACTCACCGGTTCCATTCCACGCAATTCCTGACACTAATTCGTAATCCAGAAACACCTCAATCTAACTTTACCCTTTAAATCTGGTATATTGCCTTGCAATCATCTATAAAGTTCTCACCTTTTTTATGGAGACCAAACTCAATTTAAGCAGAGTCCAGGTCGAGTGCCAAATTAAATGCAAAAATGATGTAGGCAGTACAAAGTGTCTTATAGTCGATAAACAAGCGATTAAAAGGCAACATGAGTCCACTACCCTTTCCCCCACATTTGGTCACAGGAGGCAGTAGAAGCAACATCAGCAATCCCTGCTGAAGAAGTTTGAAGTGAGAAAATGTACGTATGTTGACGCCAAGAGAAGAGCAGTACAAGAATATGAAAAATCGTCCTGTTTTACAACGTGCCGAACTTTTCCAGAAGAAACATCTGAAGCAAATAGAACATTGCGGCATGAGCGACCAAAGTTTTACAGTAAAGTTGTCTCTTTGCACTTGAGGGAGATGTGGTGTATACAAGCCTGCTTGAAACAAGGGGATTTAGTCACGTTATTCAAGAGCTCTTACCAACCGAAAACTGCCTTAAAATTCGTACTTGGATTGGAAGTAGTGTGGAATGAGTCGTGAAGGTTCAGCAGGAGATCATCCTTCAACATTTGACCTCAATGCACCTGGAGCCAAGAGACCATCTTCACCGAAACAATAAAGTCACCGGATTATCCACCAAAAAATCTGCAGGGAAGTAAAAATTGCTGTTATCGAAACCCCTTATTATTAGCATGTACCGGGTGGTCAGTTAAGAAGGGCACGCGGCCATATCTCGAAAAGTAATTATCGTAGAGACTTGCGGTAAAAAATTTTGTAACTAAAATGGCCAAGAGAAAACGCTGAAAATATTTGTAAGTTTCTAAAATGGCCGCCGGGTGACGTACGCGCTATCTGGAATTAGAAAAGTTGTTTTTTTCCAAATTTTCACCAATTAAGAATACTTGAAATGCAGCTAGTTTTAAGGCTGAGACAAATTTGATTATTTTTTGTTAATAACTTTTTGCTCTATCTATTCAAATAAAGTGGTAGGCGATTTTCAAATGTTTTTCCAAACAAGTGTCTATAACTTCAAAACGGCTCAACGTATATCAACAAACAGAGGGTCGTTGAAAAGAGATTTTCTTAAGCTATCAGACGCTCTATGAACAAGCTGATTGCCATTGCTTACGTTGCCGCTAGAGGGCGTTTTCTGACATAACCACAAATAAGAGAGATTTTCTCAAAAATTTTAAATGCAACGATATCACTTTTTTTACAGCTAAAGATAGCCAAATGAGAGCTTAACACGTCAGTGAAAACCGCATCTCAATATCTCTTTCCTAATCTAAATTATAAATAAAAGTAATTTAAAATACGAAAAAAATCATATTTCAGGGAATGATTCGGTATATATGTCGTTTTTAATTCCCAATTATAGTTGTTTTACCACAATATATATTATTTTACTGTTAAAATACTAAAATTTTATTACATATTTGAATAATAATTAATATCCATTCATTACGTTTGATTTGCTTTTCCGTCCACACAAAATTATAACTTTTTTGAAAAATCAAATATGTTTTGGAAAACAAAGCAGCAGTTATTATAATGTTGTTGCCTAGTTGACAATCATATTAAGATTGCAGCTATTTATAGTGTATGACATATTTTGGTGTTTTTATTCGTAAAGAAGTATGCCTTTTCCACCTGCAGAAGTGTTTGATATATTTCGTACTTATTTTCATTGCAATGATAATGCATCGGTTGCCGCTAGAGTCTATGCGGTGGAGTATCCTGAAAGGCGTCATCAGACTGTCAAGGTTTTTCTTAAAATCATTAATCGCTTTCGAACAACAGGAAGCATTCATCGTCCTATATATAGAAGGAGAAGAGCACGAACTGAAGAAAATATTATAAATGTCTTGGCATATTTGCAATTTGATCCTCATATAAGTACCAGGGCAATTGCAAGCGAGTTGGGAATAACTCGAACCACTGTTCTAAGTATTCTGAGGGAAAACAAGTAAGTAATTACCGGTAATATTGCAGAAGCGGCATTCATTGGTTTTTAGATAAGTTCGACATTATATCGATAAAATCTGGTTAGTTTAATAATATTTTATGAAACAGGAGCATAAAGTGACACTTTTTTACAAATAACGGTTGTAAAAAAATTATGTTTTTCTTGCAGGTTACATCCATATCACATTACGTTACACCAGGAATTAACGAACGACGATTTCGACCGTAGATTAGATTATTGCCACTGGCTATGGAATATGATTCAAGAGGATCCTGAGGTTCTTTTACGAATTTTATAGACAGATGAGGCCACATTTCGTAGCGATGGGAGCGTAAACAGACACAATATGCACTATTGGTTACACACAAATCCCAACTGGATGCAGCAGATTCAAAACCAAGGTCGTTGGCCTGTAAACGTTTGGTGCGGGATTATAGGCGGTAAAATTGTTGGCCCTTGGATTTTCAATGAACGACTTAATGGAGACACCTACTTAAATTTCCTAGAGAATAAACTTCCAGTCCTGTTGGAAAATGTCCCTCTCGAAACTCGTCGTAATATGTGGTTTCAGCATGATGGGTGCCCAGCTCATTACACAGCGAGAGTTCGCGATTTCTTAAATAGGACTTTTCTGAAAAAATGGATAGGACGAGGAAGTTTATTTTCATGGCCACCAAGGTCTCCGAACCTAACTTGTTTAGACTTTTATTTATAGGGGCGACTAAAAGATCTGGTCTATGTAACCCGACCCACAACAAGGGAAGATATGATTCAACGGATCACAAATGCCGTTCGTAACATCTCAGTGGCTCGAAATCGAAGCAAGCGTGCTGACGACACAACAAAAAAATCCAGTCCTGCATTGAACAAGATGGCCGTCATTTCGAACATTTAGGCCCTCACTAATTATCGTTAATAAAATATGTTATAATAAATCGGTCTTTTTCAAGACTATACTTCTTGCGTTAAAAAGAAGTAGCTTTTAGTGTTTTATTAGTGTTATTCTTCCTCGTTCTTATTGTAGCCTGTTGGCTTTTAAACACACTCCAAATTGTGGCTTTGGAAAATAGAATTTGGACTAGTCCCAAGTCTGAATAAAGTGTGAGGGAAAGCAACAATATATGTTAGAAACCTTTAAATATACGGAGTTTATTTTTTTTAACGACCACGATAAATAATAACAAAACACACTTAAACACTATTTTTCTTATCAGGTTGGCATTTTAGCAGTAAAATAATATATATTGGGGTAAAACAACTATAATTAGGAATTAAAAACGACATATATACCGAAACATTCCCTGAAATATGAATTTTTTTTCGTATTTTAAATTACTTTTATTTATAATTTAGATTAGGAAAGAGATATTGAGATGCCGTTTTCACTGACGTGTTAAGCTCTCATTTGGCTATCTTTAGCTGTAAAAAAAGTGATATCGTTGCATTTAAAATTTTTGAGAAAATCTCTCTTATTTGTGGTTATGTCAGAAAACGCCCTCTAGCGGCAACGTAAGCAATCGCAATCAGCTTGTCCATAGAGCAACTGATAGCTTAAGAACAGCTCTTTTCAACGACACTAAGTTTGTTGAAATACGGAAAAACATTTGAACATCGCCTACCACTTTATTTGAATAGATAGAGCAAAAAGTTATTAACAAAAAAGAATCAAATTTGTCTCAGCCTTAGAACTAGCTGCATTTCAAGTAATCTTAATTGGTGAAAATTTGGAAAAAAACGACTTTTCTAACTCCAGATAGCGCGTACGCCACCTGGCGGCCATTTTAGAAACTTACAAATAATTTCCAGCGTTTTCTCTTGGCCATTTTAGTTACAAAATTTTTTACCGCAAGTCTTTACGATAATTATTTTTCGCCGAGTGCCCTTCTTAACTGACCACCCGGTACATGGTACCCATTGTCGTTGTATTTACAGGGTTTTGAGAGACCTGTTGCAGATAGATAAAATCTCCTTTACCATTTCCTAGCTAGTTTTTAACGACATTTCCAAATCTGGAGCTAGGTCATCGCTATCTCGATGTGATTTTAAAATACAAAACGTTTTTCAAATTCTGTCAATTTTTCATGACTCCTGCAACTATGCTGCGGAAAAAAATTAAATTACGATTTTTTGTAAAATTTTATGCAGAATGCAATAACGAAGGCAGCAAAGCTGGATCACTACAATACCATGGCGCTTTTACCAGACTGTAACATATCCAGGCCTAAACACATTTTCACTTTTCCTTAAAAGATCTTCGGATGAGGTATGAGAGTTTATTCAAAGGTTGGCAAACGTCCAAGTTGAAAATATCTAAGAACCTCTTTAATTTTTGATCGATTTGATGAAATTTTTAGTATTTTCATGAACCAGGGGAATGCTGACGAGTGATTACTTATAAACCAAGACATCGTCTGAAAGTTGATTGTTTCTCGGTTTTGTAACAATTTATTTTGTTGGTGTCCTGGCGAATTACTAAAAAATAACTGATGCTGTTTAATACCTGCTTTTGCACCGCCCTCTGCCCTTCCACAATATGAGTGCATCAAGACGGCAAGAAGGTTGTTGACACAGAATTATCGGCAGTACATGCCCCTCGTTAGATAACTAGATATCTCATTAAATTTAGCACCAGGAATACGGAATAACGTTAACCATCTCCCCTATTTTTCATTTTCTTCATGGTAATCGAGTTCGTTTAAAATGCAAACTCCATTACCGCCCCACCGAGGATCATTAAAAATTTAACCCAACCAGCCGGTCTAGTACAATATCGCTGTCGATCCGCTCAGACGGAAGTGATGTCTGAAAGCGGTGAAGGTGGCGAAACTCATTGTTTTCGTAGCTGATTGATCAGCATCGAATATGTATAATATCTGTATTGTTAAGGATATCGAAATTTCCCAGGGTCGGATTCGTGGCAAGTGCCGCAAATCACTGATTAGAAATCTAATTTTAGTGCAATCTGCTATAGTTTCAACACTTTTCTAAAGGACGCTATCAGTTTAAAATGAGAGCCTGAAGATTTTACGTGGAAGTATTTTTTACAGCTTCTGGTTTCGGCGTTCTCGAACGAGCCTTTAAAGATTTGGGAAAGATAATCGTCGCGTCGCTGGCAGTCAAATGAGTGTTAGTATTTCCGCGAGACGAAATACAATTTTACGTTTTTGCCATCATTTACTTTAATGGTAGGGCTTTGAGCAATTTTATCGGGACAATACATTTACATCTCTTTCTTAGTATAAAAATTCGAAAAGAGCCCTGAAGTCGATACTAGCGATGCTGTTGATTATTATAATTAATTCACTATTATAGGGATAATGCACGTTTTAAACATCCTTAAAATTGGGATAAAATATTATAGATTTTGACGAATTTGTCTGAATGTGTTTTGAATGACTTATTGTCAGTTCTTCATTCTCGACCTCCAAGTATACAGAGTTACATTAAGACGAAAAAAAACTATACAAACTTGAGTAAAAGTGTTGTACTTTCAAGACGAAGACAAGGTCATGACTCTAAAACTTGGTATTGATGTTGGTGTTAAAGATGCTTTGGATTTGAAACCTTTATTTTATTATTCTCATAATTAATGGGCACCAGCCTGAGGCAAAAAAATCTGAAGTAAATCAAAGTACACGAATTAGAAAAAGGATAGAAATATAAAGAGCTAGAAGAAACAAAATAAAGGATTTAGAGAAAAATCAGAAACAATATACAAACAGACGTTGCTGGATGAAGCCAACAAAGAAGTGAGGACTGGGGCCAACGTTGCCTAAGGTCTTGTTGCGGAAATTTAAGTAATGCTAGGAGAAGAAAAAGAGCTGCAATGGCAAGTTAAAGACATGCAAGCTAGTGGGAATAAAAAGAAAAAAAAATAAGAAAATTATTCTTTATTTTATTGAAAGTAATAAAGTTGAATAGAGGATATGATACATGATCTGCACAGTTTTATTTGTGGAATATAAAATTTAGTTTTTTAAAGAAATATGTTTATGGTTTGGAAAGTGTGTATTTTTATTAAGATTCCATATTTTTCAGGTGTGGTACAGATTGATTCGCCCCCACCTCTGTAATTTTCAAATTTTTTCATCTAGAATAAACGATAAAAGCAAAACCTGCGCCAAACTCATAAATAACCAAAAACTTTGATCCACACTAATCGTACATAATAATTAAGGATTTGATTTATTTCTAGTCTGAGAGCTTGACAAACGGAGATTTACGAAAAAACTAAAATTATTGACACAACGTAACGTCTGCTTTTTTTTAATGAAACAAGGTTTTAAGCCAAAATATACATAGTTTTTCAGGCACAAAATTATGGTTGTAGTATGTGTTGATATCCCATCATCATATTTGAGGCAGGTTCCGCAACGGGCATTAAGTACATTAATAGCAGCTTAAAATCCTATTACTCCTATTAATCGAGAGTATTTCAATCCCGAGATTTAGTTACAAACCAAGAAGCAATAATCGTTCAATGCTATACATCCAAATACCGGCCGCAATTTACCTGTAAATGAATTTGAGGTTTCAAACTAGATCGTAGCGTAATTTGATCAACATATCACAATTTAAGAGCTGCGTTTACGCAATATATCAGTTAAATCTGAAACTCATCAGAAATAATTGGAGGTATATTTCCATGCACGTTACAACTAGGGTTATATAAAGTCAGTTCAAAAAATGCTTGAAGTAAGAACCGTTAGGTTGCCTTTGTTAGGCAACCTTCAAATTCCCAAATGCAGTACTAGAGTAATGCGGCAGCTGGTTGTAAATAGTAAATCTCAGCTATATACAACTGAAGGTTGCAGCCGAGGCATGCAACCCTATGAAATTAGGAAATTGATTGAATGGTCCTGTGATTAACTGATTTGGGAATTAAATATATTCGACTGGCTCACCCTGTATAAAAGGCGTCATCATTTGTTAATTCTCATACAGTTTTTAGCGTGGATTGTTCTTAAGAAATCAGCTTTTCTCTATATAAAAAAAAAAATTCTTCTCGAAAAAAAAATAAGAGCCTTAATTTTTCGACCTATAATATTATGTACAAAAATACACACTTCTCACAAACTATATTTTATTTAGCAGAATACATACTGATATCTATCCGAAAAATATAAAGAGCAAAACCTCATTTCGAATCATACGTAATACTGTCCGTTTCCTCGCCCGATTCCTAATATCAATATAGGCTGACTCACTGACGAATCTTCAGTTTCTTTGCGGGTAGTTTTTGCCGTTGAATAATCATAACACTCGGCCATCCTGGTCTTCGAGACTGTCCTCAGACTCTCCGTGGTTTTCTTCTAACAAGAGGAAAACATGCTGATCACGATTAGTAATTTGTATTGAATACTTCTTAGTATGTATTCAACATATCATAGTTACATATTGATTATATGGACCTTGTACCTCATAGTATGTACCGATTCCATTCAATTACTTCAAATAATTCATATTGTATCCTATGCGTATTTACTTGGTTATAATACCTCATAGTATGTACCATCATCGCCAAGAAACCCATTATGTAGGATTGTACAATCCAATACCTTTAAATTCAGTGCATATTATTTTGCCATAGTACTTCATAGTATGTACTTCCGCCACATAGCCCACTATGTAGAATTGTACAACCCGATACCTTAAAAATTCAGTGCATATTATTTAACCATAGTACTTCATAGTATGTACTTCCGCTAAATAACCCACTATATTACAGATAAGCATTATGCAGTCTTATCTCTTAGAACTACCCATGGCTTAATCTTGTTTACTGCGACAATAGTCTTTGTACGTAACTTTCCCTCATATCGTGTACTTACTACTTACTTCATATGGGTCGTTAAACAACACCTTAACTACCTTAAATAGATCCCTGAATTTGAGAAGTAGTTTTCTGCTTGTTCCTGTACAAGGTGCATCCGTCTTTATAACCATAACAATATCTCCTTCCTTATAGACTCTAGCCTTCCTTCTAGCTCTATCAAGTTTAAACATAGCTACCAACCTCAGTTCGAATAATCACAACCAATAATAACGTTATAAGATAAACAATTATCATCTTAAGAAAAGCATGTACATACCCGCATGTCATCTATTTTAACGTTGGCCCTCCGACAATGTTGCACGCTATATACCTAGTTACCCATAAAATATTTTAAAAGTATGTTATTATCGAATGAACTTTCTGAAATATTTAATTTTTCAGCCAGAGACCTCTTTATAAGTGTCCATGGACTACCTGAATCTATTAAACAATTTTTTTACCAAACAATCGTTTACTATAATATTTTAGCACATCTGTTTTTGTCATAAGAGCCCACAACATTTATGTTATATTTTATATTTATTTATTACGGTAACATTGTTCTTTACTATGACCAAGTTTATTGCACGTTTCACATTTTACTACTGTCTTAGGGCAATTCCTAACAATGTGTGGCCCCTTACAATTATAACAAATTTTTTCTTTGTGAATGTTGACATTAGTTTTATTTTCAAAACCTTCACTAGTACTATCCCCGGCATTAATATTGTTTGACAAGCTTTGTGTATTAGTAACGAAAACATTCTTCTGAGTTTTATAAGTTTGGTTTGCATGATCTAAATAATTTGCCAAAAGTCCCACAGATTGAAAATTAGCGGCCCTAGCCGACAATTTTATATTTTCGTTACCAATACCCTCTATAATACAATCAATTGTATTTTCGTCACTAATATCTAAATTTAATTTCCGTAACATAGCTAATTTTTCGAAACAATAATCGCTTAACTTTTGATTAGGCAAATGTACATAATTTGCAGCTTCCACAAATAATTTTCCAAACTTTATTCTACAAGGAAATGTTTGCAGTAACAAAAGCTTCATTTCGTCCCATTGTTTACACGCGTCTTTTAATGAATCATACCACTTTCTTGCATTTCCACGAAGTCTGGAGTTTGCAAGCTTTATTATTAATTTATTGTCCCATTTATAAATAGAACTGATTTGTTCTACCTTTTGAATCCAATCTTTTGTAGATATATTTTTATTGGCGGGATCAAAAATAGGTAGTAGCGACTCATCAACACTTAAACTTGTATATGGAGTACTTACAGTTTGTTCTTCGAGTAATTTTTTACTTGTTTTTAATTGCTTCTTCAGTTTTTTTTAACCTTCTTACGAACACTACTTAATTTACTAGATGAACTAGAAGAACTTGATGAACTTGAATAGTCCCTACGACGATTTCTTTTTCCCATATTGCACGTAAGTCTATGCCACTTCTGATATATTATGTACAAAAATACACACTTCTCACAAACTATATTTTATTTAGCAGAATACATACTGATATCTATCCGAAAAATATAAAGAGCAATACCTCATTTCGAATCATACGTAATACTGTCCGTTTCCTCGCCCGATTCCTAATATCAATATAGGCTGACTCACTGACGAATCATCAGTTTCTTTGCGGGTAGTTTTTGCCGTTGAATAATCATAACAATAAATCGATGTTTTTACATTTTCCCCCTAAAGCCCATTTTTCCCGCTAGTTTCAAAAAAGAAACATTTTAAGTCTTTTTCTTCTAGAGGTTCCCAATCGAACTGTTATTTCGGTTTTTTCGGTCTTCTCGAATTTTTTGGCGCTAGAACGACCTAAAATGATTCCTCCTCAAAAATATACGTGCCCAAAAAATACTCGCCCTTTTCCGGTTCTCGCTAATTTCATCCTGTCCGTCAAAAATAATGTGAAAATCTCATCAAAATTAATTAGTTCTTTCGACGGTTATTTTTAAAATTCGCACGTTCGAAATACCACTTTTAGTCATTTTCGGAAAATGCTAAATATCAAAAAATTACCCGAATGAGCGTTAACGTTAATCTGACGCGTAACGTCTTAAATATGACGATTCAGTCTTATTCACTACCCATGAAAAATGTGCTGAACGCATCCAAAGAAGGTTTTACTTCAAAAAATCTCTGAAAATATACTTGTAGAACAAGAATGTAGTGATTCTTTATCTTGCACTTATAGATTCCTTTTTTTAGACGGTTTATCTAGGCTATCTTGAAAATTAAATTAAATAATACTTACGCATCACCACAAAGCAGTAGGATCTACTCTAAATTTCTAATTGTAATCAGGGAAGATGATGATTAGCACGGGCGTCCAACGAGACAAGGAATTTTGCCCATTTAAAAAATATCTCGTCTCGTCTTGCCAATCGAGGCATGAGTTTATATTTGTTCTGGCTTTGGCCAAAAAAAATCTCGCCTCCCCTCACCAGATTCTCACTATTTCGTTAGAATATCTCTGAAAACTTGATATAGCGCAACATTCGCAAGAGTCTCGTAAATAAAATAGAAAAGATTACCTACTTTCTGTTGACCAACTCGGAGGAGAAATATATTACAAACTTCAAATTAGGAAAAGAGACGTAAAGTTAGGTATTTTTATGATTCCTGCTTAGTTGCTATCATACGTTTGGCTGCAGCTTTTTTTTTAGTAATGATTTTGTATCAACGTATAATAATAATAAAAATAATAATAATAATAATAATAATAATAATAATAATAATAATAATAATAAAAATAATAATAATAATGTAAAGTTGTTGCAGGGTCTCATGAGGCTAGGGAACACCAAGCTACTAGTAACCGGAAGAGATGGGTATGAGACTCAGAACCTAACCATACGACGAGGAATTTTTCAGGGCGATAGCTTAAGCCCAGTTTGGCTCTGTCTGGCCCTTAGCCCACTTAGCAGCATGCTTAGTTTGTCATCATATGGGTATAGACTCGACGAAATCAAAATTTCACATCTTGTCCATTTAGACGATATCAAATTGTACGCCTCAAACGAAGATCAAATACGAAGCATGCTAGAGCTAGTGAAGTGGTTTAGTGATTCTATCCGGATGGAATTTGGGCTAAGCAAATGTGCCACAATTCATTACCGTAAAGGTAAAATGATGGCAATACCCAACACCAAGCTGATGGACGACACTGAAATTGAGACCCTGACAGCTCCAGCCTATAAGTATCTAGGGATGCTCCAAACAGGACGAATCCAAGAGGGAATAATGAAGGAAAGAACAGCAGAAGCCTATTACCAGAGAGTGTCAGCGATAGCCAAATGCTACTTACCAGCAGCTGAAAAGATAGCGGCCATTGATACTTGGGCAATACCTGTGCTAATGTACACATACGGCATTCTTAAGTGGTCCACGACTGACCTAGAAAAGATTGACCTGAGAACTAGAAAAATACTTACCAAGTATAGGCTTCATCACCCGGCGGCGTCTTCGTGCACGAGACTGTACCCCCCAAGAAAAGAAGGCGGGCATGGGCTAAGCAGTGTAGAGGACACCTGTAAAAGAGAAAAGATAGATTTAAAAAAGTATTTCCTCCGCAACCATTCTGGAATACACAGGGCAGTGAGCGCGGCAGATAAAAATCTCTCACCGTTAAACCTGGACTATCCGCATCAAATTGAAGTCAGGGACAACGTAAAAGAAATGCTGGCGGCGTTAAAATCTAAACCGTTACACGGAAGGTACATCAATCATCTCAGTAATGAAAACGTAGACAAAATAAGCTCTATCTCCTATTTAAACTATAGTGGACTGACCGAAGAGACGGAAGGATTTATTCATGCAATACAAGATCAAGTGGCACCTAACAGAGCTTACTTGAAAATCACGAGGTCGCCGAACATAAATGATAAATGCCGATTGTGCAGCAAAACCTAAGAGTCAATCCAGCACATCTCATCTGGATGCTCCTACCTTGCACCGAATCAGTACCTCCAGAGACATAATATCTTGGCCAGCATTATTTACCTAAATATAGCTCAGCAATGCAAATTAATAGGAGATCCCCCACCGTACTACAATTTTAAACCAGCGCCACTTAAAGAAAATGAAGATCATAAAATGTATTGGGACCAACAGCTGATAACCGATAGAACCATAGAACATAACAAACCCGACATAGCATGGTTTGTTAAAAAATAACAAAAAGTCTATCTCATAGACATTGCTGTCCCACTCGACGCTAATATCCAGAAATCCGCAGTGGAAAAACGACTTAAATATCAAGATCTGGCATATAGTTTAAAGAGAATTTATAATCTCAAAGAAGTCGTAATAGTTCCATTAGTTATCAGCTGTAACGGACTTGTACATAAGGATTTTCAAAGAAACCTAAGAGAACTGAAGATCAATGAAAACGTAGTCAGTCAATGTGTCAAAGCTGTAATACTGGGTACAGTAACAATTGTACGAAAAGTACTTGGATAATGTCTTGATCGCTAGCCGATCCGGCAAAGACCAACCGAAGTAATCGTGAAAAAAAAAATAATAATAATAATAAGATGCTTTATTGTCAAAAAATTTTACAATTTGTAGACAAAGCTAGAGCTAGAGTACAAAATATACAAAACATGTAAAAACACAAATAGAAACATACAATAAAAGGAAAAAGAAAAACCTAACTATACAAAACTTTATACAATTAATTGTGCAGATGGTACGTGGTCAAAATATTATATAAAATATTAAATATCAAAATATTTACCATCAAATCCTAAACACTAAACATTACACATTAACTCATTTAAATAATGTGTATGATGCTCAAAATTAAGTATTAATTAAGTATATTTGTAAAGTCGGTTCTTATATAGTTTTAGGCATCTCTCGTTAAGTGATCAGCTTTATTATAAAAAAATAAATTTTCTCGAAAAGAAAATAAAAATATAATTTTTTGACCTGTAAATCGACGTTTTTACATTTTCTCTCAATAAATCAATTTTTCCAACATTTTCAAAACAGAGAAGCATTAAGAGAGGTTTTCTTCTAGAAATTCTCTATCGAACTGCTGTCTAGGTTTTTTCGATCCTCGCTACTTTCACAGCGCTAGAAAGACTCGCAACAAGCGCCTTTCAAAAAATAGAATAGGGTTCGAAAGACCGTCAAAAAAATATGTTTAGAGAAATTCATGATTATTAATTATAATTTTTACGACAGTTATCCTGCATTAAAGCAAAATTTCGAAAAATCGCAGTTTTATGTAATAACATGGAAACGGAAAATCGACCGTCAGCGGCCTCCCAAGTATTGCCTATTTTTTTTTATGTTCGGCACACACACAAAAGGAAAATCCTATACCACTCAACGAGCTGTGCATGTGCGGAGAAGACGCTTCTCGGAAGTCCATTCCAGAGCGAGGCAGTTCTCCAGACAAAGGAGTTCCGCAACAGCGACGTTCTAGGTCTTCGCAACTGAATCGTATGTTGATGAGCAGCTTGTGTATGACGGGTGTTTCTGTTTGGCACAACTCTGGGCGGAATCATAAGTGCCAGCTCGTTCAAACACCTTCTGTAGTAGTATCGATAGTAAAGAGAGAGGTCCGTCACTTTTCTTCGATGTTCAAGGCTATCAAAGTTTTAGTCAACTCTGTGTCATCCACAACACGGACTGACAGACGTCTCTGTATGGAATCTAATATTTTGAGCAAGTGTTTGCGTGCCGAGCTCTACACATGGGAACATATGGTCTTATCTGGGCCTTATAGAGCAGTAAGAGCTGATGAGGTGTATACAACTTTTTTGCTGTATAGAGTGCTCCTAACTTTTGTGCTGCCGCCTTGGCGATTTTGGTTACTCCAAGACATTTTTTTACGTTGATGCCCAGCAGATGAATGAGACCAGGATTAATGCTTGTCTTGTCATTGATAAGTCAGGTACTGCGGTGTTTGATTTATTTGAGAAGACAGCTGCTTGAGTCTTTCCTGCGTTAAACTGGACATTGTTTTTCTCACCCGATTCCACGAAGGCGTTCATATCCTTATTAATGGCAGCAATGTGATTTTCTCACTCGCATTAGGAACAAGCAGCGGTCATGGGAGTCCGCGATATGAATGAGGTTATAAGAGTGCTGTCGTCTACAAAGCTGTTGTTTGCCCTGTCTAAGAGATCGTTGATATAGAGCCGGAACAGTGTGGGAGACAATATACAGCCTTAAGGAACTCCGGTATTGATTTTAAATTCCTCAAAGAGGTGTCCATCAGTACCAACTCGGATGCTTCGATCCCTTAAGAAATTGGAAAGCCACACATTCTATGAAATGCTTTGGATATGTCGAGAGCCACTGCACGAGATTCGCCGTAACTCTCGATGGCTTTGGTCCACAGGTGTGTGACGCAAGTCAGGAGATCTCCCGTTGATCTATGCTTGCGGCAGCCATACTGGCGATCGCTTAGGATGCCTGATGATTCGAGAAATTTTAAGAGACGTTCGTTGATCAGTTTCTCCATGACTTTGGACATGATGGGTACTAAAACGGCAGTTATTTGGAACCGTTGTTTATCTTTCTTCGGGATTAGTTGCACCTGAGCGCATTTCCAGCTAGAAGGAAGGCATGCAGTTCGGAGAAAAACCTGCATAGTGAAGCTGTTAGTTCAGCAGTAGATTTCTTAAGCACTATCGTGCCATATCTCAACTTTCCACTCGAAGTCGTTTTCGAGAAAAATGCTAAATATCTTAAAATTATCGAAATAAGCCCTTAATAGCGGAACATAGGTAGCTGTGAGCGTTACATGCGTCGACAGCTTTGAGCGGCACATGCTTCTGATTAGTCAACTCAGGAAAAAGTGCGCTGTGCAGAGAATATGACGTTTTTACTTCAGAAAGTGCACAAAGTGTTTTTTCGCGCTAGTGCAAAAGAGTGGTATTTTATGCACTTAATATTGATAGGAAAAACGACATGACATGACGGTCATATTATAAAAACTCATTTCGATTCAATGCACCTGCTGGTGGCAATATTATTTAGGTAGTTCTGGAATACTTATAGATGAAAGTCGAACAGTGCTCAGAAGTTTAAATACCGCGCGGGAATCACTTTGGGAGTCTTTTAATATCTCTTAATTAAATGAAGCTGAGTTACAAGAGGAGGTGGATACAATTAGTGCAATTAGTTACTGATAGCAGAGGTTTTAGTGGAGGTCTTTTAATCCCTTATAGAAATTTTTTTCTTTAGGATCCCTAAAAGAATCTTTTTGTAAGTTATATCCCCATTTTGTTGCAGTGTGATGAAGACAAGCTGAGGGATACTCTTTGAGTAATATAACTAATGCTCCTTATTTATAAAATTATAGTCAAGTTCATGTGGCATCAGTTACGTTTATTCCATTTGTTTTTAGTAATAATATTGATTTAGAAAATTATGGGTCAGCGTAAAGTAAAAAATTCTTGGCTCATAAATAAAGACCAGAATGAATTTTTAGTGGTCCTTGGGCTCGAATATAAAATTCAGTGTTTTGTATGTGACAGTAGTATTCAAAGTAGGTCATTGGCTTTATCATATTACAACAAGTCCTACGACTTCCATGCAGCTGAAAATGCTTAGCTCTAGCGGCGATCAAGGTCGAACTCCTTGTGTCGCTCAAGCATGAAGACTCTAATCTCTATGATTGAGCATATTATTCTTTATTTGCATAAAACATTTACAAAAACGAGCTAATATCGAAGCTAAACATAAGCTGACTCAATATATCCAGGTTCGAAGAGGATATTGTCAGAAACTATCCAATACAAATTGCCGGAAATTGGTCCAACATTCCCAGTTAGCACAATTACTGCATATTGTCGTACCGACATAAAGGAAACAGCATTCCGTCCGAACCTGGCCAGCTTCTCTGCTGCTGCGGTGTGTTTCGATATGGAAAGGCATCAGAACAATAACCGAATCATTAAACTCATTAATAATTCGTACACCCTTTCAGTCTGCTACCATTATTCTAATTAAATTAGGTGCTCTCCATCGTCTCGCTTTGTATCAGTCAATGACTGAAATACGGCGTTTGTCGGCTTAATATCGATTTTTTTTTGTACGTTTATTTGCTTAATTAATTCAGACGGAGCGTTGAAATATGCCTTTGGCCTGATTCGCTTGGATATTTATAATAGGTATTGTTCAATAAAAGACCTCAAATTTTGCGACTCCCTAAATAACAGGATATCGAACAATCAGAGTTAGGAAATTATACTTCAATTACTGTCCCGCGGAATTTTAGAAAATCAGCAGTAATTTGATGTATATTGTTTCCATTTGAATTAATTAAATCGTGTGTTGGTTGAAAGCTTGATACAAAAGAGCATTGTTTATGAAAACTGTTTACTTCTATTGTACAAAAAATAATGATGATGCAAATCATTTTTGAAGATATAAAAGTTTACTAAACAAATATGATTTAATTTATTGAAGAAATATTAGACAAGTTAGGTTGTCCGAAAAACAAATTAAATAAATATATTAATTTTGTTAAGAATTTAGGTGAACCCAGATGATTAAAAAATCGGTTGTTCAATTTTCGAGATGAAAGCTATCACGTAGTACGTAATGGATTGAATAGAGCAAGTGCATTATGTGAAAAAGAATTTATTAGGAGATCTATCATCTCTTAAGTGAACATTGTGGAGATTAAATCTGATTTTTCGTAAAAGATATAAAATAATCGGTGCATAAAAACTCAGTTACAAAACTCTCAACCGTATGCAATTCCAAATATGTCAGCTTAAGCACTATGTGGTTATATTTCCGCATGTGCATTTTCCTCGATTTTAAAGGCGTAAAGCAGTGGTAATGTAAAAGGATAATGATGATCATGAGTAAATGGTGTTTCATAAAAATTTATTAAATCATATAAACGCATTTAACACTATAAAGGCTATCGGGAGTTTCCAAGCGAACGTTTAGATTTAAGGCGCGTTTTCACGGGTCGATCTCAGTTGAACGATTTGGGTCGTTCGACCATAGTTCGACCTGTGTTGAAAGCAAAAAGGTTTACACGGTAGGCGATGCATGTTGAATAATTGCAGTAGAAAATGGCGTTACGTAAAATTTATTGATGTGATTGCAATTAATTTGTTGTTCAATTCGGGATGAAATAATTACTAAATTAAAGAAGAGAAAAAACAAAGGTCTTGGACCAGACCATGGATTCTAAGACGAAATAACCATGGTGCATCACAAATTCTGTTTCGAGAATTGGTTGTGGAAGATCCAGAGGCTTATAGGAATCATCTAAAAATGGATAATGCACATTTTGAAGAACTTTTAGAAAAAACTATTGGAGAAACTCGAAGAAACGATACAAATCTGCACGACGAGAAGTTTACACATTCCATTTCAGTCATTCAACATTGATTCGGCGGCAATAGCCGACCAAAAGTAGACAGTCTTTCTACTTCCGTCGAATCGACTCACTTCGCCGAATGGCCAAGCCGAAAGGTGGTTTACATATTCAATTTTCTTTCTATTCAATAATCGACCGAAATCGTTCAACTCAGATCGACCCGTGAAAACGCGCCTTTAGGAAGACCGTGAAAAAGCTGCCGTTATCTACGGATTACTGCTGACAAAGCTAAAAAACATTAGCTCAGAAACATGCTTCCTATCTTAGTGGTTCCAGTAAGTTAGAGGTTGTTGTGGATGTGTCCCGAATATTTATCTAAGCCTAAAACGTATGACTGTTTAACAAAAAAAAGTAATTAAGCCACGTTTCTCTCGATAAGCTTACCTGTCACAATAAACCACACGTACGTGATGTCCCTTTTATCCTAATCGTCTCGTCGGATGCACCGACAGACTCCAGGCCCCGTTTTTTTTACTGAATAGGATTAAGAAAACCTCGTACACATTCAACCCGCATAATGCGGCTACAAACCGCAACTACACGGTGCCGACGAATAAATCAAAATAATAGACTCTCTAGTTGTGCAGCCAGCATAATCTCTGTTTCTTAAGTCTTACCTTGGAAGATTTAATGATAAATACCTTGAATTACTTAAGACAAGGCGATTAAAATGCTGCTAAATAATGCGCGCTCTCTGTGAAGGAATTTCTGTTGGTATTTCTAGAGCGCGAGGCAATGAGAGAAGTATCTGGTTGTTTCCTAAACTTACTTTATTTAAAACAATAACTTTTCAGATAAAAGTATAATAATTTACCGTTTTTGCTTAGCGCGGATATTGAGAATAAATTATATTGTTGAAAGTTACGCGAATTTTACAGTTGTAGCTGAATATTTTCTATAAGAGCAGGAAAATTTGATATTTTGATACTTAGTCAGAAGATTTAGTTCGTTTACTTTGGTTTTTTAGGTCTTTGCTTCTTTAACCTGATATATAGAACATTTATCCCATAGTTGCCACTCCTATTACAGGTTGTCAAAACCAATTGAATGTGACAGATTGAATGGAAGTGATTGTTAAATATTATGGAAGAAACGAACAGAGAGTTAAGGATAAAACTAGAAGAGTAAATAGTTAATAAATGATAACAAAAAGGGGGGTGAATGCCAGGGTGCCAGGGGCGATTGCCCCTCCTCTCATCCCTATTGAGCAGCGCCCTCTTTGCCCTCATATAAGAAAGGACTCCGGCTATATCTCAGAAACTTTTAGTCCTAGAGCTTTCAGGTGTTTTTTTTACATAAAATAAGCCATGAAAAATTGCTGGAAATAATTTTCAAGTTTGTAAATCGTCCGCTAGGGGGCGCAACGAATGCTGTGATTATCTCCAAAAAAGACATATTAAAGGTATCCTAAAAATACCATTTTTGAAATCTTAATTAGATTATGAAAAAATTTAGTTATGAATTTTTGCCCTTACTCTTCCAATAAAGAATGGGAGAAGGTTCAAACCTGTTATGCACAAATGCCATATAACTCTTTTGTTTTTTGGTCGATTTCAGATTTTGGTCTAATTTAAAAGAGTTTTTCCTGATTGATACAATTCATAACAAAAATAACAATAACAATTTGATGATCTGCGTACAAAACCCCGTTCTAAGTAAGTTTTGCTAACCCGACTCCGAAAATTGAATCACAATATCGTATTTGGTTTTTAAAATATCTCCATTTTAAAATTTCCGTAAATATTTGCTTCCTCCAGCTTTATTATATAAAGAGGCGGCTTTCTAATTTTTATCCTTGAACGTAGTACATTGAAATAGTTTTAAGTCATTAATGTGTCCCCAAATGCAACTAATACAAGTCGCAAAACAATTTTGCTTATTGGATAGAAAAATGACCAATAAATGATACTGAATAACCAAACTACCGAAGCTTGCCTCATCAATATACTTTACGTATCAGTTTACGAAAGTTACTGGTTTTAATTACGGCGAAGTTTATGTTAAATTCAACATCATATATCAGATATAATATGTTTGAAAATTGAACTAATTGAAACTTTGTCTTTATTTTTAACCTGCTTAATAACCAAACACCTAAAGTATGTTTGATGATACTAATTCTGACGCATACCTTACATATCATATAAATTTACAATTTACACAAGGTAGTCTAGTCATATGACGCGTTTTCTTCTAAATACTCAACTCTGGAACATACTGTATACAACTATTTGCAACATTACAAATTACAAGGCTCGTTGTTTAGAAAATAATTAATATAAAATCCTATTTTTCATGTCGTATGTTTTTACGTATGTACAAACTGCTTTATCCCTACAAAACTACTACAGAAAATAAAATTTAAACACAGGTGTTCCCTTAAACTGGGCTAGAAGTCACTAATTCCAGCCATTGTGCCGAGCTTAATCCCAATATCAGGGCCGGGACTTAACCACTCAGTGTGGTGCATGACCCTTCGGTTGATTTACAGTTGGATATGCGTTTCTCGATTAGAAAATCCCGTAAGTTATTCCTTTTTGCAACAAAAGAGACTTGTAACTCTGATAATAATGAAAGGCAACGGAAACTGCTCGTTTATGTACTTTGAAGTTGAGATAAGTCATTCACAATTGGATTGAATCCGATCGGATCTGTTATCGACAGAGATATTTCCATGAAAGTTTCAATAATCGTCTCATGACAATGGTTATTCTGGGTGTTATCTGTATTTGAATAGATCGCTCCGAGATGTAAACAAAGGAATTGACAATTATATAAATGCGTTATAGTCAATGTGTTTGGTTGGCTTGATACTCGACAAGTCGAATTTCAGATGAATATGACAACGTTGCAATTTCGGATGAGCATAATAATTGTTAGTCGGAAATTAATCAAGAAAAATAGATATTAAGGAATATTTTAAAGAACACATGATTTATTGAAAAGCAATAAATGTTTAGCATGTCTCTCTCAAAACATGTCTTTATGGGAGCAACTCAATCCTAACATCAGTTTCAGAATTAAAAACTGCCAACGGAATTGAGATTGTGTTTTAATTTATTTAAATATTCGGGATTTTTTTTGTTTTTATAACTTTTATTTTTTTCAGTTCTTGAGTTGCCTTAAGTTTATTTAGGTTTTCTTTAAATATATGGTATTTACGCGTCATGCCTATATGAAGAATACCGAAACAATTTTAAGCCTTGCAAAATTAATAATAATAATGACTAAGTTGGAAAAAAATTTCTTTTTGTTATTTTCTATGAAAGAAGATTATTATTAGATATAAATATAGGGACCTGCACTCTATTTCAGTTAAACCATCCGGACTCTAAAGCCTTTCAGAATATGTCAATAGTTCAACAACAATATAATTTAGGTAAGCGTATTGGATATTAAATGTGCTTAGAATATTATTTAGATCATTGCGTCAGTTTTACTATTGCAATATTACAGATTATTGTTTAGTAAAAGTCATTCTTTCGTAATACAATGATGGCTTTAGTGGAGTTATACCGAGCCATGACCGTTACTTGACATCAATATACAAATGCATATGGCTGAATTAACAGTCGGGGTTCATTCAAGCTATTAACATTAACGTACAAATGAGCTTAAAATAAACTGTTTTAATGGTTTTTAAAATGTTGAATGCATCCTAACAAAATCCAATTCTTATAAATAAGATGAGAAACATGTCAGATTATAATATGACAATTTAAGCTGGGTCAGAAAATGAATTTTAATAATGGTTTTGGTGGCTCCACAAATTTTTTAATATATTTCATTTTGTTCAATGTTTTATCTCCAATAACCACTTTTTGCAGTGTCAAGTATTTGTCCAAAGTTCTCCGTCATATTTAATGCGACAAGAAATACGTCAAAATCATAAAGCTGAAAACCATGGCCCCCATAACAAACTTCAACATACAGGACAGTTTGATGATCCTTTACTTGTTACTTGATGTAAAATACACTAAGTTTTTAGTGGACTGTAGGGGATTCAGAATGTATCATTAAAGAAAGGGGTTTAATTTTTCATATCCTCTCAGAGGTAGGGTAGCCTAATAGTAATAAATTCGAAATATTGCCTGCATGTTCTGGGATAAGTTCAAAAAATCTGTATTTATAAAATAGATTTTAACTTGACATTTTGTTCCTCGTAATATAGTCATCACGATGTCAAATTATTGGCATTGATATAAGCAAGTGAGGCAGCAATGATATTTGATGGTATGATAGGCTATACATGCCTTGTATATATGAAGTACGGCATGTCTACTTTGCGGGACGCTTGTATTGCCAATAAAAGCCCTACTTCTCGTTTGCTGCTTACTCGGGGCTGCTGGAGAGCCCTCGCTTACTCGATAAGAAAATATTGTAGTTTACGGAATTAAGTATTTCTATTGGGCTTCACTGGTACAAAACGGCCTTACTATAAGGGTGACCTGTAGAGGAGGACCCAATTCATATTCATATTGCTTATAAAACCAATGCTAAAGGATGCTAATTAATAACTTAATTTGACGAGTGTAAGGGACTGTCATGTATCATGGACGTGTAGGTGAAAGGGCTCGGTTTAATGGCGCCGTCTATGTCTTCAGCAGACTCGGTTTACTGGCGGGTCAGATACGTGTACCCAATATATGTTAGTAGTTGATCAAACAGGGTTAACTGATAGTTATGCTGCGCGCTGCCGCTATTTATGCTCGTCAATTCCTGACGTTAACCTATTTGCGGGCAGTATAGGTTGACCTACTAGTTTTTATATCGCATGAAATAATATTTGCATCGAGATTTGAGACTGAGTTTTAAGAATTTTTCAAACACGATAACCTTTGTTGACAATCTCATAGTAAGATAGAAATAGTATGCATTACCAAGCTATTAAGAATACAGTTTGCAAAATCATTTAGATATTGCATTTGTGAAGCTCGATATCATTTTTAATCATTCACTTTCCCTTTATTAATCAGAACGTTAATATATTTTTTAATATTATCCCTCTAGTCTAATACTTTAATCCATTTTTGTATCTCTGCTAAGGCCGGCCTGAGTATCACGATTTTTCCTGGAGAATTCTAATCCAGGTCGTCTATTTTCTTCCACTGTCCAAGTATCAAGTTCCCTTCGCCGCGGAAACGATAATTCACGGGATCTTGTAATCGAAAAGTACATATCCAATCGTAAATCAAGAGAAGGGTCATGCTCTACTCTCTGTGGTTAATTCCTTTGCCTGATGCGAGGATTAGATCGGGATACATTGACTGGAATTAGTGACTTTTAGCCGAGTTGACGCCACCACCTGTATGAGGTGATCACTTTATAGACTTTTTAAGGTCAATAAAGCTGGTATAAAGAAGAGTTAATAACTAAATTTTGTAGTATAACATTATTTTCTGTATGTTTACCACATTCCTGCTTATAAGTTCATGAAACTTCGTCAATAAACCAACCTGTTATGCATACGAAAAGAAAATAGCTTAAACTGATGTAATTATATCAGGGAAGGTTCGTACACAATATCCATTATGACATTTACTAAAGCGCCTCAATATTGGCACTTTGATACCTACTTATTAATTAGAACATTTACCATAATTATTCAATTTTACGGGCTCTTCTTTCACCTTAATGTCGCCTTGTTATCTTTTTTGCCTCTCTGTGATATTTTACTGGTTTTTTCTTGAATAGTTTCTTTGGTTGTTAATTCTTATTGGATTTAAGTCTTATGATTTGCTTTATTTATTCACTTCTTATCCAAAAACTAAGCCTTGAATAGATATTCCAACAAAATTAAAATTTATATAATTTCAAACCATTTTTATTCAATATTAGCCAATAAATCTTTCTTATTTTTATCTTCTTCATTATTGAGATCTATGAATCAATTTGTTTGTGCCAGCTGTCTTTCCGCCAATAGTCAATTGATCTTTGTTCAAGCACCTTTTGAGTATTTGCCTCTACGTAGCAGTTTACACAATTTTCCATACGCTTCTAGGCAACCAGCTGTACATTGTGAAGTGTAAGAATATGATTGATTATCCTACAGTTGCTTCCCGATAGGATTTAAGTAGAAATACTACCTGTGAATCATGGAGCGTTGTTAGTAAATGAATCGTTGTTAGAAAAGATATAAGATCCGATTGTCGTATTAGGTTTTTTATTTTCTTTTTCTTGATTTTGGGCATGCCTTGGGTTAGTTTTGGTTAGCACTTGGTTAGTTCCTGTTTGTTGAGCCCCCGTAGTGAGCGTTGAGCCATGCGAAAAGTGAAATATTAGTTTAATGATAAAAAAATTGGGTTAAGAGCCGATTTATAGTGGATATACAGCAGCTTGTATGCATTTCCGCGAATATATTCCACAAAGAATCCCCCTTCTTTGTGATATATTCCCCTGCTCACCATTCAAACCATATTAGAACAATAATAACGATGATTGCCGAATGTATGGAAAATTGTGTAACTGCTACGTAGCGTCAAGTCTTTTGAGTTAGTTTTGTTTCATCCAATCTCTGGCCGTAATCGCACCATTCCCCTCTTTTCCGCCTTGTCTAACGTGTAATGACTCCACCTCCTTACCCTGTCTAAATATTGCTCAGTAGGTATATATTTTGTCTTCCTTGTATATGATGGTGTTTCAATGCTACACGTATTTTATGGTGCAGTCATGTCAAAGGAATTCTTTTTATTTTCTTTGTCGATGTGTTTGTTCTTAATTTTAAATATTTTCTTGCCAATATTTGTTGAGATTGTCGTTTGCTTGGCAATATAGTTTCCTAGTAATTCAGTTAAGTTATTGAATTGTTTAAGTTTTAACTTGGTTTTTGCATTTTCTCTTAGATACTTTTAAAATAATTTGTTCTTTTTCTTTTGTTTTTTTTTAACGACTTTTTTATCCCTCGTTTATTTCTCTAATTATTTGAGGTTGTTTTACTATGATAGTTTATCATTTTTTCTTAATATCGTGTCACCTTGTAACGGTCGAAAAATCGCAATATTATTAATGAAAACATTTGAGCGGTACAAAGATGAATATTAAGGTACGATACCGCAAAAAGGTCTGAAAAAAGATCTCACTACTTCTTCGTACCAACAAAATAGGCAATATACGAATTGGACAGGGTTGATGTAATCTTAATAGCCTCGAGACTAGTGGAAATGATAGTAAAAGACAAGACCTAACGGTCAACAATCAACTTGAGGAAGATACAAGTAAAATGGGAAAAGTAGATGCCACTCAGTTTGAATGCAATTAAAAGAGAAAGCCTCAAATTTACTACCTATCTGGATATGACGCGTCTGGCATTTTTCTTTACCAGATAGATATTTCAATCAAACTCGAAAAGGGCGGATGGCCAGAACAGTAAAAAATGTTAAATTTTTAATTTGGATCTCCTTAACCAGTCTATGGCTTTGTTGTTCCATCAGTGCGCGTACGCATCAGCACGTTGCATAATTTACCTCGGATATTATGCTGAATGCATTTTTCCGGCTCATGAAAGGAATGCAAAAAACCGCAAAGTACACCGCATGCATAAATATTAAACGGGCCTGAAGAAATTATGCCTACCGATAAGGAAAAGGAAAGTATTTTTAGTCTTATATTACCGACATTGATACCATCGCGGGCGGTCACAAGTACAGTTTTTGCATGGTGTTCAACATTTATTTTTTTAAATGAGGTTTCACGCAAAACATCCCTCCTGTTTTATATATTTATTATTATTTACCGGACTTGCCCGACTAAGGTTGATGTAATATATTTATTCTTATAGATAGTATAGATACGACACTCTAAAAATGCCAACTTTCTTGGGGGTCCATGTTGCTGGTAATCCCAACACTAGTTTAATTTAGATCACAAGTTACTATTTTAAAATAACATGAACTGAGACTTTTGCTTAGCTAATTATATAGGGATGAGTTAAAAATATCTACTGTGACTTTGTCATCATGTTTCTCGACGGCGGCGGCGGCGGCGGCGGCGTCGGGTTTAGACCAAAAACTCGACGCCTCCCTCTTAAGGCTCCTTGTGCAAAAAGAGTGACCAGTTTGGGACAATAGCTAGTATTCTAGTGAAATTTTCTTTGAAATTTTGATATTTGTTTAAGAGCTTTTTATTACGGTCCATCAAATACAGTTCGCCATCATCATCATCATCAACTGAAACTATGGCATCCGTCTCGCGTAAATATTTGCAGCTGCCGCAATCTAGTCAGTTGCAGCTAGTTTTCTTATATGCCAACTAATCATTAGGTCTTAAAACTGCTCCTGCCGTTTGGCTTTATGGTCTTTTCTAATGATGTGTCTATCCTAGGATTCAACCCACTTAGCACCCTATGAATCCATATGTTCTGTGATGTCAGAAACTTCGGATGCTTCGAGATTTTCTTCACACTTCTTCTGAATACGCTTTGGGAGATTTGCAGTTTGTTGCAGATATCTAGTGCATCAGATAAAAATGCTTTATGACTGCTCTAATTTGCCAGACATTTATTAACGTTGGTCACAATAAGATGACATTACAGTGGGAGATCTTTTAATAGAGGATTAAATTAAATTCAGTATACGAAAACTCTCGTCCTATTTTAAAGTTGCGTGCGGTTAACCCTTAATGACATCTCGTTAACGCTTGTTTAGATTATACGAATCCAGTAAACCTTTATTCTCATTTATAAATAGACTTGTAGTGCACTGCTGAACAGAGTAATGTATTGCCGGGTGTTTTCCTCGAGTGCAATGCGTAGCCATAATTCCCTTTTAACCGTTTTATTGCGGTTTCATAAAATAAATTGCGTCTATTTCTGGTATTATTTAAAAAGAAAATAACACACTTACCTACTACAGTTTTAGATTCATAGGCGTTGATATGGTGATATTCCTACTCACTTGCTACCGTTTGGAAAATGTTTACCCATTTTTTTAAACCTACCGTTTTGTTTGCTCCTTGACCCTAGATTCTAACCATTTTATGCTTCGTTAGTTCGTTGGTAAATACAGGGTTCGTCAGTGAAACGGGATGAATTGTTTGCCAAATGTCCTCCCTTGAAATTGATGCAATCTCCGCATATTGACACGTATTGCTTCAATCTCGTCCCAAATACGTTGTTTGTGGGCTTCCATAGTTCTACCAGTTAAATTGGGTGAGCTAGGAGATCCTCCTTTCCAGAGAAGAATTCTTGCAGTGTGGCATGTTGAAGAAGTGTGTTTTTATTCATTGGAATATAGGCAAGTAGTGATGTAAGAGGGTTACGAATGATTGCAACGTATTGCTTCGAATTAACGTTCACCGCATTTTCAGCCTCATTCTCGGAAAAAGTGGCCCGATAATTCCATTTGCCGAAATGACGCTCCATCTTGAAGTTTGGCATCCACTCAATATCAGAAGTTTTGTTTATATACAAAACCAAAGAGGTTAAAATGCCCTTTCGCTCATCCACAACTTGTTCACTTGGTCGTAATTTTCTTCGAGCCTCCTCATCATATCCTCAAAAATTCGGATTGGTTGTTAATAATCGCCCGGTAGAAGAGGCTATATAATCTGGATTTTGTAAGGGTGAAATTGAAGATTTTGATGGAGAACTCCTCTTACTGATCGGCCACTTATTGAAAGGCGAATATATAAATACCAGAAAATAAATCTTTACGGTGCGGAATATACAAAACGTTTTCCAGCTTCCAGAGTTAATAGAGGTAGTTTAAAATACATTTAAGAGATGGCAGCACCAAGCTAATGCTCTGTACATATTATGTTCGGAGATTATACTCGGCTATGCGCGTTTTACCCCAATGCCCGGTATTTAACGGGTTTCTCCTACTTTCCAAGAATTTTAGTTTTGTTTTCAATATTTTTTTATGCAAAAAGCTGCAACTACAATATGGAAAGTCAAAAGAAAATTTCTATCTTACACAACAACATACGTATTCTTGTTGAGGTAAAAAATTTAAACTTATTCCTAGTTACTTTTAGAAAATATTCACGTCTTTGACGTTTCTTCTGATTTGTCTGGAACCTTTATTAGGTATATTATATTAGTTTCACAATTTTTGATATGACAATTTTGGTACTATTTTTGACTAATTATCAATCTTTAAAATTAATAATTTAAAAATAACAAATATTAGGTGAACTCATTTTGACTGTCTCTACTTGTAACACTGTTACAAACAAGCTTGTCTGCTGGTTTGCCGGATTATTGTCATTTTGTATCAGAAGCTGATAATTGGAATATCAGCTTTGCTTGCAGGGGCAACTCTTCAGTGATTTCACTTTGTTCAAGCGGCATTTGAGATGTCAATTTGCGGATCTAATGTGGTAGAAAGAGTGTTATCTCTGGTCCAGCGACGCAGAGTTTTTAACCATCTATGTCTATACTAAGCGATACGTCTTTGAAGTCGAATTATTAGTCTTGTTAGTATCCTTCTTCGTTAATCCATGTTCTTTTAATATATCAGTGTCAGTGTGTAGTTAATAGATTTGTGACATTCAAAATATTAATTAACTAGTCGGCTGTCAAAATGTCTAAGAGGCTTAAATTTTAAAGTTTTGTTAACTCTATTCGTAGATTAGTTACCACTGGTGTAATTGAATTAAAAGTATTATTTTTAGAAAGACTGAGTTGCTTAGAGATCTTTTAATACAACTAAATTATCAGAACGTTTTATTTCTTCAAAATCAGAAGGAAAATAGAGAATACTGATGCAACAATTGCTGACATTCCTTATTATGATTCAATGAGCTGCAAAATATATCTTATTTTTGGTTTCGTTTGTGTTTTAGACATTTGTTAATTTAATTTACAATAAATATAGATAATAAATAACAATCAAAATCAACAGTCATTATGTATCACAAAATATCTTAAATAATAATATAATAATTAAGAATGATAGGAGAAGTATTCCTAATTTACCTATTAATATAATACAGGTAAAAATATAAAAGAATCTTTAAGTCTTTTTTAAACTTTTTCAATTTTGGAACCACCAAAAGTTATTTGCTTACCCAAACTTGATAATGAAAGTCATTTTATTCTCCACACACCATTTAAAATAAGAATTTAAATCTTTCTTTCTGAAACATGCAATATCATCCGCCAGGGACTTAAGCTCCCTAAAGAGCTTCACATCGTCAGCAAAGCGTAAGGCACTCGTGTTTCTCAACTTGGGAGTCATTTCTGTTAAGAATAAGCAAAAGAGTACAGGGTCACAGTGAGAACTGGGATACTCTAGAAGAAAACCCGATCTTGTCAGAAATACACCCTCTCATTTTCATCAATTATAGAACCATATATCCATGAATAAGTTTGCTTTGAAGCACCTCTTGATTGACCTGATCAAACGCCTTAGAAACATCCGTTAGATCCCCTTTCCAAGCTCTTAAAAATGTAGTTAATATATAAAGCCAGGTTTTGGTCATTGAATCTAACCTTAACAAAATCAAAATGTTCTAGATTGATTAAATTTCGAAAAGTCCATGACAGTTTTTT
>MU181936.1:367988-418765 GCA_016904865.1 Pissodes strobi | reverse complement strand
TACCTTAAGCTTCACAGAAGCATGACGCGATCACGAAATAGTCCATAGACCGTAAGTCACGATTCCGCATGCTACGCCTCTTTATCTTATGATGTGAAGTGAATTTAGACCGTATGACCGTTTGCTCTTTCGTCTATAAAGCACGATCTCCCTTGCAGCCAAGGTTAATCTTACGGTGTTATGCTATTATCGACTTTGTAGATAGTATGGTTCTATCTGTATGACATATTTCATCTATGTCAAGAGACAATATGGATCACAAATGATAGTCGTGATTGATGGCTATCCAAGTGATCCGAAAGAGGTACGAAAAGCTCAGAAAGAGTTCGTCGTTCCACAATAAATACGTCAGCCGATATCATGTTCGATGGAGAACACTCCCTGCTGTTTACCAAAAGAAGTTCTTGGGGAATCCAGCTAACAAGAGCCTGAATGAATTACTCCAAAAGGCTAAATGCAAGTGTGAGAAGCAGCAGAGCACATCGATGTACTTACTGTAAACACAGCTCTTTCACAGTCGACCGGGTTTTGATACTGTTGTTATTGCATATATGTATATGTGTACAGTGTGTCTACTTAAGTTGGAGCCATATGGAAAACTTTTTTATTATTGATTTTATGAAAAAACGTTATTCTTCATAAAAAGTTCTGCATAGTCTAAAACCCAAATTGCAACCATCAGATATCAATTTTTTCAGGCACTTTACTCTTGGGCAAAATTCATATGTTTTGCCAAACCTCGTATACAACCTCAAAAAATTGATATCTGATGGTTGCATCTGGGGTTCTAGACCATGCAGAACTTTTTACGAAGAATAACTTTTTTTCATAAAACCAATAATAAAAAAGTTTTCCATATGGTTCCAACTTAAGTAGACACACTGTATATCTACTCTAACCAAGAAGGAGTGGCAAATTTGATACATATTTCTCTACCACATCAATCAGTCAGTATCAGTCTGATGTGTACCATAGTCTGGAAAAATTGTTTGGGCACTTCTTGCTCCAAAGATGTCACTGAAGCAGGTGATGTGGGATGTGGATAACGAGGAAGGACTAGAAGAGGAAGAAGAAAATACAGAAACTGAAGAGGTGGGTGACGAACTTTCGGAGGACGAGGAGCCTCAACCTGGACCCTTAAAACGAATAAGAGTAATGTGAATTACGTAGAATTCATACTCTTTTATTACTACTGTAGATATTAATACTTGTATACCTATATTATTCTTCATGCAAATCACTTCTCTTGAATAAAACTACTTTTTTCAATCTCTTTCCTGAACACCTCAAAACTATATTTGTACATATTATATATATAACAACTTGTACAGCATAAGTAATGGTTATTAATCATAAAAAAATAGAAGTGGCACCATAAACGATCATATAGAAATTAAAATGACCAAAAACCTGCATTTTCATCAAACTTCAAAGGAAAAGGATTAAGACGGTATAAAAGTTTGGCCAATGCATTTTGTAGGGAATTTTATCTGCATTAACTTTGATAAGAGTGAAATTTTCTGTAGGGCATGTAGTTTTTGCGTAATAAGCAAAAAACTGAAAAAAGTGCCAACATTTCGAGGTTTTTCGCCTATCAAAAGTTCCTCGCAGGCTTTTCGAGGTCGCAAACTTAGTTTCAGGCTCCTCTTACCATACCAAATAATCCCAAAAAGATAAATCTTTTACCCCCAATTAATGCAAGCTGGGCCCCTCTCAGGCTATCCTTATACTGGGCTATAATATAAAATTTCTTTTTAATAATATTAAGAAATTATTTTCTTTCTCAATGAATTGGTAAATTTGCTTTTTTGGCTTCATTTACTTATTGAAATATTTGCACAGTGATGTACCTCAATAAATTCAAATTAAAACGAGAAGATATTTCGTGATGCTTTGTGTTACATGGCAGACAAATGCCTTTGTATTGATCCAAATATTTTTCGCAGACAACGGAATTGTGTTCCCGGCATAATAATTGTTTTCAGTTGTAATTATTCGGATAAAAAATTTTCGTCGTCTCTGGTATTCATTAAATATTTAGATTATAAAAAGTTAGATGCTTTCCCAGTAAGCTTTTAATTTGGAAATATATATTTATAAAAGGTTGTAGTTTTTTAGTGTCTATAGTCTATTGAGTCGCGGAATATGTATATTATGAGTTTGTCAGTCCAAGTATCAAAGCAAAAATATTGATATTTTCGTTCTTAATTCTAAAATAATATTATTTTTCTACCTCCTCCCCCCACTTGTGGGGTATAGGGTTATGCCTAAAAAATAAATCTAACATTTATACAGCTAGATTTATATTTGTATTTTCAGATTTGCAAAAACTGCTAAATCATTCTTAGTAATAAAAGATTAAGATGCAAGTATACGAGGGTTAACGAATGGCTGTAAAATATTCATAGCGGACAAGATATACGAGACAACTGAAACCTGCTGAAACTATCCCAACCTTCAATATACCTAGGCAAGATTTATTGCTGACCGCAACTCCTGTTCTTGCTGGTGCTACGGCTAAATTAATGGAGATACTTCAGATAATACATTGCCACATAATATTGGAATAAACTAATGAAACGATTATTCTCGAGCAGCTTAAATAAACAACTTCGTAAATGCAAATTATTTAAATATTAATTCCGTTAATTAAAATGAATATAAACGAAATATATTTTCATTAAAATAGTGGTGTGTGACACGCAAATATTTAGCATGCAAAATAAAGTTATAAACTGTTCCAACGGCCATCGCGTAATGCGATAAAAATCTAGTTCAACGTTCTACAGAGAGGAATGTTTTTAGAATGGAGATTAAGATAATTTTATGAAACTTGGAATAATAATAAATATTGTGAATGGTAAAAGTATATAAGTAGGTGGGAAACTCGGTTCGTCGAAGTTGCTGTATATATTTATTTTGTTTCTTTTATTATAAAATCATAACCTTCCGGCTAGAAATAAATAATTTTCAATCATTTGCAAGTGTAATTTAAAATATAATGCCATAGCTTCGTTTTTATTTGCTTATAATTGTAACTTTTATGCAGAGAGTTTGGGTTATATCAAATCGCCCTGTTTCCATTCGCTTTTATGTCCGTTCATGTGCAGCATTATATCAATTGTTATGTAAAGGATGCGCATTCTAAACATGGAACAAATTCATATTTTGCAATTTTTAGTTCTAGGTTATGGATAGAATTTTATTTAGTGAATAGGTCCGACCAGGCTTGACAAGTGACCAAATATTAGTAAATGCAAAAAACATTTCATTTTCGGTTAATTGTACTTATGACATCAAATTTTCATTGGCACCACAAAATCTAGCTAGCACAACCACCGGTCTCATAAACGAGTGTTTCAGAATTCGATCTTGGTCGATTTTCTAAACAAACAGAGAGTGCTCTTAGGCACTATAATTTAACATAGGGGCTAGTTCTAAAGTGATTTTGTAAATAAAACAAAAACCTTTAGCATTATATAAATATTTTAATAAGATATTTTACCTGAAAATAACTAAAGGTCATAAATAAACAAAATATAAACATTAAATTATTATTCGTAGTCAGTGCTACGATATGTACAATATCAGTCGATGCTAGGTATCGACCTTACGGAATATCACAAGAATAATACCTCAAAAGCTAAAGCAATGCTTAAACAGTTGTAATCCTAAACAAGTATATGATTATAAACACTATCTTGCAGCTAAGTATGCCCATTAAAGTTCCTGCGGAACTGCTACGTATGAGCTCGGTTAGCTGAGATAACTTTGCGATGAAATACAGTAATATACAAACAATAATAACAGGATAAATATTACCTTAATGTCCATGTATAAGCTACTATGTACACTATATTCACCAACTGACGAACAACGTTCAATCGTTCAGCAGTTTATCTTCCAGCACATGGGAAAGTTACTTAAAACACTTTCTAAGTCTCTTGTTAGCTTCTATATGCAATGTACTTCAACTTCTTGCAAGTAAGAATGACTCGAATGTAGTGGGTTGATTGAGATGGTATGCAGTTATATATGCATATGGCATGACATGGATGCCCTTGTGAAATGCGGTTTTTTGGTACACGCATAAATTATTATAAAACATCCTACGCAAGTAGCATAGGTAAGCTGAAATCCGTGTAGGGGAAATAGCATTTGTGAGATCTTTGTATTGTAATAAAACTGAGAGAATATTGGCAGACAAAGTGCCGGGTAACCCTTATATTAGAATAAGGCCAGAGTATAACAAAACAAGATTATACTCTGATAAAGCATAGAGAATATTGAACCCCCATGGACGAGACCAATGGGGACCCTAGTACAGCGCTCGGTACAGCGTCTTACTTGTGAGAGAATGATTGTAAACGTGTGTGTTTACTTACTTGGGGTTCGAGACAAGACTCGATTGAAATGAGCCCCCATGGGCGATTGCCATGGGGACGCTAACTACCTCGTTCGGTACAGCGTCATACTGACTTAGAGAATATTGGCAGGGTGCGTGCCGGTAAATACCTTTACTTGTAGGCTTGAGATGACTACGACGGTGACGGGATGTCGCAATGGCTGGATAGCACAATGTCACTTGAGTAGATATCTTGAAAGATTAGTGAGTCTCAAAACGTGAAAACTGCTTGGCGCCATGCCGGCGGGAAAGCGCCCTTAGCGCGCTTGCTTGTGTGTGGGTCAAGAGACTGTTTGCTATTGAATTCTAGAACGTGAGAAGGCGTCATCTTCTCGTACTTTGGCGCGTTAACTTACCCCCACTATTATCATATTACGTCAGTAAAGGGGTAATAACGTAAATATAGAGATATTGTGTAAAAACTTAACATGACCGGTTGTCTAAATTAATATTATGAATTTTAACACAAACCTGGTCGAAATCTGCTGGCTAGTTTTCATGAAATTCGATTATTAAAGATCGGAATTTTAGGGACCTCTAGAATTATAGCTAGGAATTTTAGGTTGGGTGAAGTGGCTATCCTGTAGGATAGCGCTGTGATTGGTCTGGTTCAGATGAGTAAACGTTGTTACAACAGATGGCGCTAGGAATATCGCCGGGGTACAGTGGCTTTTCTGGAGAAAGCGCTGTGATTGGGCCGTTTCCCTCGAGGCCGCTTTGCTTTTAGCTATCTAGACTGGCTGATGCAGTGGATAAACGGTGTTACAAGAGATGGCGTTGGTAGTATCGCCAAGGTTTTTAAGATTTCTTTGGAATGTGAGCACAGTGGCGTGGAATGTAAAAATTGTACAAATTAAATCGTTAGATTTGAAAACGTGTTCGAATGGTTTTTGAACAACGAGATTTCGTTCATATTCTGCTTTGTGCATTACGCATAATAATACATGAGGCATTCTAAAGAATTTTTAACGACACCAACTACCAGGGACTATAAGACGAAGCGGCAATATTAACTAATTTTTACAATTAGAAAATTGAATATGTTTACATATACAAAATTCAATATTTTATATACAAAGTCGGCATTGTGTATAAATCGATATTTTCAAATATAATTTTAGAAATAAGTTGAATAAACTGCGATAGTAGTAATATAGGTATGATACTAGGTAAAGTGGTCGGACCATCTTTATATATAAGTGGTTGACAAATAAATTAAATAAACTTTCACATTATCGATATAAGAATAAGATATAAGGAACTACTTTTATGGTATAAAGATGGAACAGTCTTTCGAATAATGTAGAGACAACTATTGTGTGTAATTCTTAAAGAAGTAAGTTCTGCAAACTAATCTTTTATTCGCAATCGAAGCATAGAGTAGTAATATTATTAAGACAATTGGTAAATAGAAGTTTCTTTTTGCTGCGTGTATATACCAAGCACCAGTGGAAGTCCATTCTAGTCTCACATATGATACCCTCAAACTGATTAAGGGCCTGTCATGCTAAGACGTAGACTGCAGTGTAGGCTAGAAAAGGAAGTTACAAAAATCAGATTGTATCCAGAAAGTAACAAAACCACTGATGACACTATGTATTGCACACTTATAGTAAGATAATGTAAAATGCGATATGTATTCTCGAATTGACGCAATTCTTTTCAAAGCACATTGGCAAACATTGGGGTCCAACGTTATCAGGGAGAGGGAATGCATGAACTACTAAAATGCATAAACTACTTGGCCTTAAAAAATATTATGTAAACATTCAAAACAAATTATAAACAACACGAGATGTCAACGGAAGCGATTAAAAACCTTTAACATGCAACGATCAGCAAAGCTTATTATATAAATACTCAAGCGAACCATTAGTTCGGCAGACTTTGTCTCTCACTCAAAAAAGTTTCTTGCAAGCACACATGTACCTAAGGCCCTAACCTGCAACCTTATTTCCTACCTCAGCCTTAATTTCGCAGCGCACATGTGCATGAATTCGGTTTCCCCACCTAATGTAGTAAAGTCGAATGTACGATAAAATTAAGTCAAACCTAACCATAAGTAAAACGCAACACAACTTAAAAAAAATATTATAAAACAGTTTCCAAAGACCTATACACAATTCAAAAGTATATTTCATGCGCACCTAAGTAATCGGGTAGGGTGAAGTAAGGTATGCTCGTGATTATTTTCAGCTTTTCGTTGGAGAGTAAGGTAAATGGCATGCGTTTTTGCTATAATTGTCAGGGACTAAGAGCCCATAGTTCATCTTTAGATTTAGGTATTTTTTTTTTGTCAGAAAACTTAGAAACTTAGCAAAGAAAAATTGGAAAGTAGCACCTAGTCAAGGACAGGTAATTTCGTGTCTAGGATCTCTAATTTCGTGATATGGGGTAGGTATATTCGTGAGACCACAATTAATGCCAGAAATTGTTAGGTATGGTTTACCAATGTATCATTAAGGCGTAACATCTTATTCTGAGTCACCGCTGGTACTTCCAGTGCATCGATTGCACATAAAAACATTTTCTTCTGCATCGGATGATTGATATTTTAGGTGATATGGTACCAAACAGTAGGAACACTGTATCCACCCTGCTCCATTTCTTTCCTACAATCTTCCAAGTAACTTCCTTCACATACAGCACAACTCCAGTCATCTTCATCGTTATCCTCTCTTTGGAGTCTTGACTTGCATTGTAGAATGTGTTTTAGACTTGGCTTTAGAGTTATTAGTACCTGACGTAGAAGCTTCGTTAAGTGAAGCAACACCATCAAAATCATTGAGACATTTAGCCTTAGAATCCCGTTTCGTTTGGTTTTTTTTGGCAGGAGTGATGCTGGTAGAGACAATCCTATCTGATTCTGATCAGTTGCATCGACTGGCTCAGGCTCATCTTGGTCCTTGAGCGACTGCTTTATTGGTAAGTAGAGACAGAGCAACAGCCTCTTTGGGAATAACGTTCTTGTCAAATGGACACGCCCGACATTTTCGAAAAACATTTATGATATTAGAACTACAAAAACTTGAGAAAAAGGCTGGATTTAACAAAGTGTGAAAATTTTGACTGTTGGTTATTTCTGTAGGATGTTCTATCATGTAATTTATTTAAACCCTTACACCAATTGGCATTAAGAGATTTATACCCGCCCACATCCAGAGGTTAAAGCAAATGAGATGTGTGGGCTGAAAACGTGAATAAATAATTTGTCATTCTCTTTGACTAGAGAAATTACTGTCCTTTTATGTGGGAGGCATGAAAATCCATCAGAAGGATGGTGGAATTGACTGAATAAAGAACTGAAACCATTCCACTAACAAATCAGTGTTGATCCAACCCTTAAGAGACAGTTTAACTAGTGTACCAGGAAGACAATCTATTTTCAAATTATCATTCCAACTAATCCCTTTGAAAATTATAAGCGTAGGAATTCATGACTTAAGCACAGATACATCCTAGAAGTGTATGGGACTCACCCCTATCAACATATGCTCTCTTGTATATATATCGTTTTCTAATAGACGTAACAACCTTACTGGGCTTAGCGACATATGATAGGACAGTTTAATCTCAATTCTATATTCTACCCGGCATGTTTTTTATGTGTAGCTTATCCATAAGCGCTTCTAGTTTTATGAAGTAGTCCTGCAACATATCTGGATTGACCATAGATAAGCTGCGAGATTTTCTATAACACGTAAGGCAAGATTGTACCTCTTCTTGAATTGTGTCCAAAACCATTTAATTGCATTTTGATTATATAATTGAATAGTTTTGTTTCAATTGCTGGCGCCAACGCATATATATGGCCTTCCAAGTTTAGCAACCTGTTGAGGTTGTCTTGATTTTTTTTTCAAAAACTCTTTGAGCCTATTCCACGGTAGTTTACTCACTTTGCTTGCTGCATAGAGTGCCATTTTTTCTTCCCTTACCAACCTAGCAGGTTCTAATAATTCAAATATTTCATACCTTGCGATAATTTTGCCTGATATCTTAAAGCTTAAATTAAAAAAATAACAATAGATAAGGTAACTTCGTGATACTAGGTAAATTCGTGATATGTCCAATAACCTACTTTTTAGGTAAAGTTCGTAGTCTATCTTAAAACTAACATTATCTTAACTTATGGGATAATTTTACTGCATGTTTAAAATGAAATAACCCTTGCATTTTAATATCTTCAATGCATGTCAGAGACCCTAACAAATTAGCTACCCGAAATAAGCGATTACGGTAAATTTTGTTAATTAGATTGGACAGGAAGATTCCCCATCTTAAAGACTATAATTGATGTAAATTTCATAAGCCTACCTTTCAATTATTCCTGTAGATCTCTTCTCAGTTGCAAAATCCTCCAAAAATCACAACGTAATAAGCAGCACATGGAAACAAACTTTTCCATTGCCCGGTATATTCGCGATATAAAAATTCTGCAGTTTGCGCCATCTAGTAGCATCATACACTTACTACTAGCCGAGAAATCATTCATCTAAAGCAACAGGTAACTTGCTGACAAATGTTAATAATTTTACCACGGACTTACCTATATCACGAATATACCTTACTTTACCCTACAGTGTAAATTTATCAAGTCTTTGACCCATAGATATTATTGCTATTGTTTTAACAGAAGTGCCTTCCTTATCATCTCTTGTAACCTGACGTAGATTGATCCCGAATCTGAGCTACATAACCTGCACGCCATCCAAGGTGTTGCGTCACGTCATACAGATCGTGATTACATTACATTCCTATAATATTTAAAAGAGATACAGGAAAAACGCACTTCTCACTGAATCCCTACGTGACCCGCCATTGAGACTACATACAGATGACAAGTTGAGGCATGCTCAATACTCATGGGGAAACACTGCATTTGTTTCATAGCCTCTTATTCCTGTGTCAGTTTGTTTCCTAAGGACAAAGCATTCTGCTTATTATTATGTAATAAGTTTTCTGAATAGTATGCTGTAACGGTCAGTAAACGATAACGTACTTTAATGTTAATTAGAGCTTAATTACATCCAACATTCGGCGATTATACGATTTTACTAGTTGAACTAGTTTGCTTTTTGATTAAATATGAAAATAGGGCACACATAGAAATGATAACATCATATATTAGACACTGTACATACCTCCTATTAATTACGATGAATATCCAGTAATTTTCAAGTGTGCATTGATATCTGCGTCGTTTCAAAGCCCGTCGTTGCTAAAATTATCAAATACATAGTGGCGTGTCAGTTTTTTGAAAAATTTCGGAGTTTATGAGACCTACATGCTTATGATATAATTAAGATCATTACATCAATCAGCGCATTCCGGAATCCTGAGGATTATTCGCTGAAAAAACTTTGTGTTTCAAAATTTAGAATCATATCGGTAACATCGTGGGAGCTTTCTGCTTTCAAGCCAGCTAAATATTTAATGTTCTAATTCAGGAGATACATTTGCAGAGATTAATTCATATATGGCCTAAATATAATATTTTTTCCCTTTTAATGAATAAATCAATATGTACTGTTGGATTTTAAGCGATTAATTTGAAGGCCCCGTCAGTTAACTCTTTCATACAATGCATCCACATTTTTGTATCGTAATTGGAACGATGAATATGCATTAAACCGCATTAAAACGTTTATAAATGCAAAGTCACGGTATATTTTGTGCATGCCATTAAAATATATTTTTTAAAATTCATACTTTTCTTTCAACTCAAACGAATTCAATCGATTTGACTGCTTTGAGGAATAAAACGAATGCAACTTCTATTATGCAAATAATAAATAAGTTAAATAAATTATAAGTATTGTTTGTTCTGCAATATGTAGTGGCATTAATTAAATTTATATTTTATGAATATTAAATGCATCCTGGATTATTTTCTCGTCAATAAAATAATTGAGGAGATAATCTTCAACTACTTTGGGGTTGTCCTGATGTACCTAGAAATCATATAATTTATGAATACAAATGTCACGTAGTTTAGAAGCATCTTGTAGTATAACCCACCCGGGTCTGTTCAACATAGTTGAATGAGATAAGTTGAGCTTTGTCTTTATTTTGCCAATGATCGTCAAAATAGATTGAAAAGAAAATCAATACCTATGTTGTGTTATTATTATATCTTACACAATTTTGAATTATTCGGATTGCGGTTCGACTAAACACAATTAGGGAAATTTGAGGGAAAGGTACGTCATGTAAATTAAACCACAGATACCTAATACGCCTAATGTATTAAAGAAAAGCGTGCCGGACTCAGCCTGGAATTCACGAGGGGAAAGAGTACGGCAGAGAAACCCTCGATCTAAATTCCTAAACCGAATTATGTTGTATAATCTATTAGTATTGTAATTAATTAAATTACTGTCTCCCGAACCACAATTTGTAGTTCTACACTTGTAACAATACATTTAAAACTGAAGAGATAGCTCTCCGGTCGGTAATCGAACCCGAGTCTCCCGCGTGCCAGACGCGGATGTGATAACCACTACACTACCGAAAAGGGGTGTTAGTCAGCCAGACGCCGCTGGAGGGTACTGAGGTCCTGGTTACGGAGGCTACTCAGCTAAAGTTGAAATTAGGGCCAATATCTCTAGAATGATCATTACATTTATAACTAGGATATTCTCCCGTCAGGGTAGGAAAATGTTAGTAATTTCACAAAAGCTCTTACTTGCAATCACAGTCGTACTAAAACCAAAATTCCAGCACGAAAAGACAGCAAACAATACATTTTTGTTTTCATTTAAAGCAGTGTGGTTCACAGCATAAAACGATTTCATTAAATATACACACCATCAAGGATGAATGATCAATGAGAATAAAAGAAATAATTGTGCAAATTATGTCAATAACAATATCAAAATATATACACATGTTATGCCATCAAATATTAATTATCAATGAAAATAGAAGAAATATTTATGCAAATTATGTTAATAACAATATCAAAATATATCCATATGTTATGCCATCAAATATGAATTATCAATGAGTATAAAATATATTTATAATGGTACAAATTATGTTAATGACAATATTATAAGTTTCATTTTACCGACCTGTACTGACATATTGCAACACATAAGCAAAGCAATTCACCAAAATAAGCCGTACACTCCGCTGGCTTCTGACTCTCTATTTTTCCGTTCTCGAGCAATACCTTTCGGATATCCTCCAAAAAACCTCGCAAAAACTCGACCTCAATTTATGACTTGATTTATCTTTTACATGTATATAGGGTGTCTCAAAATATATACATATATAGGGTGTCTCGAAACGAAAGGTACAAGGTTTAATGAAATAGTATTTTAAAGAGGTGGGTTATCTCAATCTGAAACTCTGAAAATAATTTATTAACAAAACTTGAACTGGCCGAGGAAGCCGAGGACCAAATGCATGTAAAATAAAGCAATTTCCCAGATGGAGATTCTAGTTATTACAAAATATATTCTTAAAATTTTAGTTTGCCAGGTCAGGTCGAATTTAGAACCCGCAAGCAAAGCATGGAATCTATATAGCAAAACGTCTGGTCGTAAAGTACTATTATTTATTTTCGTTATTTCCTTTATGTGTCAACTAGTAATATAATATCACACAGTAGAAAATTTTAACTAAAACATGAATCTTAACAATAAATTGTGATTATTTAAAGCATTAATTATTTTGATTAACCTTGTTTGATAATTGAAAAAAATTCACAAATTACCTATCGCAGCTACACAACTTTAAAGCACACAGGTAGTAAGCAGCTTATTTTTGTGGCAATATTTCCAAAACATCATTCAATTCAAATAATAAAATTTGCTAATAATGTAGGATTTTTACGATGCTCTTGTAGATTGTTAACGATTTATCATATGATCCGAGAGCTAGAAATGAAGCCGGCAGTTTGGCGATTATTATTAAGCTCCTTCAAAACCCCAACTAAAAACTACTGAATCCACCGAATATCTGCAATCTTTTCATAATCATTTACACAAAAATCATTAGACTGAATTAGCAAAAGAACTTGAAGATAAAGCTAAAGCACTGCCAAGAATCAATAGGTTAAAATCAATATTTTCTTTGCCGTCATGAATATGAATACTATTATCCAATCTCTAGAAGAGTCTAGAGGAAAGATGTGATCTTCTAAAAGTCCATTCGGACGAGTTTTCTTATTTATATGACCCGTGGTTACTTCCCGAATGTAGTAAAGAAGATCTTTTAAAACGCTGCATGGATTTATATTCTTATTTATCTGATTGCGAAAGTAAAGATATTAATGGGTTGGAGCTTAAATGGGGCGGATAAACTGCCATCCAGGGTCTTAGTTCAGACATATAAAAATAAAATTAATTCCCTTTTTAAAACCTGGGAGTGTATTAAATCCAATAATCTAGAGGAAGTGCTTCCCTAACCATGGTATAGCTTTAAGAATATTGTTAACCATACCAGTTTCAGTAGCTTCTGGGGAAAAGAGCTTTTCCTAGTTACAGCACTATCGAAAATTACCTTCGATCTGATATTGCACAAGAGCCTTTTAATGGTTTAGCGCTGATATCGATAAAGCATGAATTAGCGACTAATTTAGACTGTGACCTAATAATTTATTCTTTCGCGGAAAAGAAGGCACAAGGGTATTTTGCAAACGCAAAATACCCTTGTGCCTTCTTTTCCAAACGTTTATTTATATTTTTATAATAGTAGTGTGATTTAGTTTCTCGCTATTTAAATTTTTTGTTGCATAAAAAATTACGAGCGACGGTTCTGGTAGCTGGTAATTTTTCCAATCAAAATCTAGCCAAAAACAATTAATTTTGGGAACTGACTGACATTCGAAAATTGGCATTTTGGACACTTTTACAGTTTAACATTTGGCGAATTGGATTGTGATAGTCACAAATGTGATTTTTCAGATATTAATACCTTACAAATAATTGGTTAAAGATATAAAGTGTGGTGTATCAATATTTTTTAATTTTTGGGTAGATTTGATAATGTATAATACCACCGAACATTAACTATACGATAAGAAGGTTCACTCTCCGCGGCGGCACGTCAACGGTGTGTCTCCTTCCCCGTGCGAAAACTAGCAGGATATTGGCAGGCGACCGTTGACACGACGCACACTGGTCGAAGTTCTAGCAAAGCTGGCCATAATAAGGTTTACCAGAAATAAGACATAAAAGTTATTAAGTATTACACGTTTAAAATATCGTGTTTTAGACAAAGATGCTTTATTATTGAATTTTTGGATCATCTATATTTTTATATAGGATGTATCAATTATCACTAATGGTAAAAATCAGTGTAAAAATCATTTGTATATTCTTAAACCGTTTTAAAAGATGATTTTGAAAATTAAGGGCTCTTTCGTTGTAAAAAAAGGGTTTTAAATTTTTAATCTGGTGATCCAAATTTTGTTTTTTTACAAGGTTAATTCAGGAGTCTCACGATCAAAGTGAATGTTAATTGGACGACAGAAACGCGTTGATGAGGGCCTGCAATTTTGCCATACAAGTATTTCAGAGTTATCGCTATTTTAAAAAAATTGATTTAATAGGGACCAAACTAGTAAAAAATATAAAAGCATCAGTGCAGCTGTTGTTCAAAAACACTTGCTTATATTCTGACTGTCCCGAGGTACCATCAAAGCCATATTTACAAATTAAAGCTAATTATAAATTTTATCTGCTGATTCAGCTTAAGTATTTATTACCTCTTTTTGTGATAACGTCAGTCTTGCACCAGTATGGTGCAATAATAATTCTACCGAAATTTCAGCTGCAGTTTCACTTACTACAATATTATGGAACTTGAGGTCGGCAAAAATAATCGATTATTCGATTAACTTTTAAGAAATTATCTATTAATGGACTAATCGATTAATATTTCAGAAAATATCGATTAATCGTTTATTTCGATTAATTATTTTGAGTAATCGATTATATCGATTAAGCGATTATATCGATAAATCGAGAATAATCGACTATTACAAATAATCGAACATTAATCGATTACTAGTTTTAAGAATCACCCAGCCATAATTAGGATAACTTTTTTTTCGGCCTTCAAAACTTTGTCGTACGAAGAATATAAGTTGCAATTTTTTGTCCCGCTTGCGTTTTGATAAGTTTATACTGATGCTTTGACAAATTAGCTTCTACAATTATTAGAGCTAATACTTCATCAGCATTTAACTCTAATGTAAATTAGCTTGATTGTTTTTGTTTTCAAAAATATTGGCTTGCCCGGGTTCGTTACTAATAGTTTTGAGAACTTTCGATGCGGATAAGTTACCACATGATCTGTAGCTCATTTGAGCGGCATAAGTTAACTCCTGTGGTGTTGAATTTTCTCGGAGTGGTTTTGTTTTCCGTCTTTTGGACCACTCACTACATTCACCGAACGCTATTGTTTTGCGTCCTTTTACAATATATTTTTTTTAATTTTACAACAGTTGTAAGCCATTTTTTTCTAAAAACCTGATTGATACCACTTGGAAATATATTTATAGTAATAAGTATTGCAAGTCGACCTAAACTCATTGGAAAAGTCTTGATATCCTGTTAATTCAGATATTTTTCAATTTAAGAAACTTTGCATTATTACTTTGGTCGGAAAAGCTTTGAAGCGTTACGTTATAGTTAAATAACTAACTTCGAACTGAAGCAAAGAAATAAAAAATAATTACATATTTATTCTTGTGTGACTAGAACAAGTTTTTCTTCATAAATGAAAAATAAATTATTAATTTACTTTTCCTTAATCATTAAAATTGAAAATCACAGTCATCTTAATCATTAAAATTTAAAACCACCGTAATCTCCTGGACTATCGTGTTAAAAAAAGAAGAAAATAATTTTTAAGCCAATTAGGTAATTTTTCGGAAACTTTTACGAATTTATACAATTATAAAATAAGTGTTTTAATAAATATACAGTAAAAATATTGTGCGAACCCTTTAACCAATTTTAAAATTACCCAAAACGCCAAAATTTTATTAAATATAAAAAAATTGAGCAAATTCGAGCAAAATTTTTTTCTTGATCTCTTTTATCAGAATTGTAATGTACATATTACAGTATATTTGTAATCGGAAATATGGTGAAATCATTAACAAAAATGTTATTATATTACGAATTTGTAATTATGATTTGATAAATATATCAATCTTTTACATTTTAAGTCACCAGCGTATGCAATAAGCAGAAAAATAAAAATCTTTTAAATATTAACATACCTTGAGCATTGTTATCAATAGCTAATTAAAAACGTTAATGGATTTTTGAAACAGCCAGTTGAATACAAACTTTATCAAAATATTTATTTGGTGAAAATAATAACGCTAATAAAAAACCATAACGTAAGTGACAGGGCGCTGCAAACAATTCAAAAGATATCAATTGTTTTTTCCAAAGCCAGCTTTTATTGAAATTCGACCTGTGTGCAGCGAGAGTCCGCCAACCGTTACCAAGCAACCAAGCAAAAAACTACGATTCCTTTGTAGCGCTCGCTCAACACGCACATCAAAGCTGCCGCGATTGAAGGGTTCTTCTTATCGTATAGTTAATGTTCGGTGGTAATACGGTAATTATATTATATATACCAAATTTATATGATGCGCGATTTTTACTCAGCCTATATATTTAAGCATATTTTTCTAATTTCCGTACAACTTTTGTTTTTAAATAGGTTATTTCATAGATAATATATTAAACTCTCAACGGATGGCCAAAATATAAGAAATAAATCTGTACTTCACATTGCTATTGAAATGAGATTAATCAACAAGATAGGCTATTCAATGTCATTTTTGCAAAATTGTAAAACTAGAATTTGACAAATTTCTGCTCATTTAGGAAGGTCCTTATTTTCATAACAGATTGAAATCAGGTGCTATAATTATAATACTAATTTCATTAGATTTGGGTAAAAATGTCGCAACATTTAAAATTAAATATATTTATGCTCATATTCAGCTTCCAGGTTTCAGTTAGAGTTCAAACAGAAAAACAGAATTTGGTTTCTCCAATTTATTTCGATTTACTGCAGGAAACACGGCTGACTACATCCCCAAGAAATATCTTCGGGATGAAATTTCCTTAAATCAATCCAGACTTCTAAATAAATTTGGAGTGGTATTATTGTGAAGGAGGTGGCTACTGAATTTATCAGGTCATACATATCTAATAGATGTTAGTGCATGCGGTTTGAGAGCATTTTGGGATGTTTCTCAAGGGACATGTCACTTTGAGTGCTTTTCCGTTTGTTATGTATATCAAGACTTGTTTATGGATCAATTTTCTGGGTAAAATTGTTAGCTTGCATCGAAATAGCTGTTTTGAAACTTTGTAAGGAAAATTGGTTGGCTAGATTTCTAAACCTAGTATCTTAATATATGCAAATCGCATGACACAAAATATATTAAAAATGGTTGTTTTTAGTCATTTGACGTTTAATTTTTAAATTTTCACGATTTTTCACTTAATATTTTACAGTAAGCGTTGTTTAATTTCTTATGGACCACGCTTGGTCTGATGGAATAAATAAATACATGAATAATTAATTTCAGGTACGTTCCGTGTATTTTATGCCTAAACTAAACAGTGGAGTATTTTAAAATATGAGCAACTCTGGCAAAAATATACGTATCAAAATAACCTTTATGTCTTTAAAAATACTTTTGCAAATTATTAATGAATATGAAGAGGGTTTCAGTGACGTTTCCGGGCTATTTTCTTGGGAAATTCATTAAATATGTACAAAGGGTCCAGATTTCCTTTTGTTCTGGGTGTAACAATATTTCCTAAACTGTAACAGTAAAGCAAGTCCATTGTTTCTTTGGGTCATTGGCCGGGACTAAACCCTTATATCGTGCTTCTAAATAAAAGGTCCCTTAGATCGTATATTATATCCCTCCTTAGCGGGCTCGAAATGAAGGGAAATTTTGTGGATATCTGCTGGCCACAAGCCCCTAATAAGTATGTTTATAAAGTAGCAAATTATAAAATAGTTGATATTATTTTCTGTTCTAAAGCTCCTTTGATATTCGTTGAAATATTTTATCTTAAAATTTAATTTCGAATAAAATGGTGTTCATGGAAACTTAATGGATGTCGACTCTTTTGTGTGGGAGTACAAAACGAAAGCTTTGGTTTTCAATATTGTTAAAATTGGCTCACTTTTCAGGATTACGAAAATGTGCTATCATTCCGCATTGTAAAAGTTGAAAAAAAAACTGAGAACAAGAATGAAGAAATGAAAAAACTAATATTACGGAAATTTGCAAAAGTTTAGAAACAACGTATTTTATTATGATGAACTTGAACATAGAGCAGGAAATGGCGCGATCGACATGACTATAACCCATAAGAGATATCTATCTGATTACTGAGTAAAAAGTCTGAAAATTTAAGTTTGTTTGTTTCAAGCCTTTGTTTTCATTATGTTATATTTAAAGTTCCGCTTCAATAAGATGATTTGCATAAATAGTGTCATTTTTATTTTTCCATTGTAATGTTCTTTGAATCAATGAATCAATGAGGGGTGTGTTAATACATTGCGACCTATTGTGTCCCCCTTCCATGGTGCTTTCGTTAATGTGATTCTCAATCAGAATAGCTTATCCAGCTTCAGTGTTTTGATAAAAGCAAGTAGTCTAAATGGTTCTATGTATAAAAGTTCCTCCTGCTGGATGATGTAGCACCCGTAGCAGACCATTCGCCTGTTCGCGACCGCCCCGCACTCCATGAGAAGGTGTTCCCGAGTATCCTCCTCCTCCTCACAGAACCGGTAACTGTCCTCGTTTTATTTTTTTTCCAAGTGCCTTCTTAACCGGCCGGCAGTAGCCCGTCAGAAAGCTGGTGAGGATGCGGAGATTGTTCTTACTCAGTTCTGTAAGGTGATAAAGACACAACAAACATCTTTGATTGCCTTAACCCTGGAAGGCGTTCCCATAGACTGATCCAATCGGTTCGCTCTTCTTTCCTAAATTCTTCCTTGTAGGTGTGCGTCCCTATGCCATAGAAAGGTTCCGATCCTAAAAGCGGAGTTTATGCTCCTACTTTTGCCAATTGATCTAATTTTTCGTTGTCTTGTATCCCAGCGTGTCCTGGTATCCATTGAAAGGAAAATTTGTTATTCTCGCCTAGTTCATTCTGAAGCTGATTGTTGTTGGGCTCAGCGCTTTGATGGCTGCTTGACTATCTGAGAAGATGACAATCTCTTTCTTCCTATAGTTTCTGTCGAGGTTGAACTGCACACGTCTTCCTATGGCGTTAATTTCCGCCTGGAATATGTCCGGGCGTTTTCCCATTACTTTGAAGAATTTGGTTGCTGGCGCAAATACTCCGGTTCCGGTACCCTGTTCAGTTCTTGCCTCATCTGTGTACCATTTTATGGCACTTTGCTGCGGTGTAAGAATGCAAGTGGTGTTCTTTTTTTATTATTCTCTACTTCTTATCACGACCGTGAAGTATTTTTCAAAATTGTATCTTTTGACTATATCGTCCTTGGGGAGCCCAAGCAGTGGTATATGCTTTGTCAGGAATGTTAACCTACTCTTTCAAAGCCATCCCCCTTCGCCCGCTCCCTCTCTTGTGATTCTAGTCATTCTAGCTGCTCCCTCTACAACAATGTGTAGAGGTGCGAGGCCCACAGTTGCCTTGATTGCTGCTTTTGGACAAGTTTTCATTGCGCCTGTTATTCATATGCACGCCAGGTGTTGTACTTTGTTGAGAGTTAGCTCACTGTTCAGAGTTATAAAAACATGTTATTTCTAAAAAGAAGAGAGAAGATTACCTGTTAAAGAGCCACAAATTCTACAAGACTCTAACAGACATAATGGTGTCGACCAAAACGACCAAAATGTTAGGTTTAAGTGGGCTTAAAATTGGATTATTTGGTCTTTAGAGGAAAATATGTTGCCATGTCTCTGACTTAGAACAATAGATAATAAATATAAAAAGCTCAATTTATCTAGCTTTCTGCTTCGGAGAGCATAGAGACGAGGTGCGGTAAATTAGATAATCCAATTCAGCAGCAGAATGTACAGACGAGATGAAGAGTTATATACCATAAAAATGTCGTAAATACAATGTATCATGTTCGTGTCATTATAGCTTATCACAGATTGTTCGTAATCAACTTTTTTTTGTCTAAATGTTTTTATTTTGCATTATTTGCTACAATATTGTAGAATTCTGTTTCGATTAAAAATATTGCTTATTTTGTCATTCTTTTAAAAGAACGCCCCCTTATTGCACATGTCCACGGTGCTTTGCCACTTGACGACACTGTACCACTTTCCATAAACGCATAAATGCAAGATTATATTTAGGAGCATTGCTGTCCTTCTGGTGATAGATATTTATTAATTTGAGAGACACTATTACATCGTTTAAAATGAATTATCGTCAGTGTATGGCTGTGATTAACAAATCTTCATATTTCATTTTCTCGGTTACATTACCTCCACATTATACATATTTCTTAGCTTATGGAACTACATAATTGACTAGCATTATCGAAACGTTTTGGTAAACCTGCAGCATTGGTTTTACTCGTCCGACTATCTTCACTAATGTAATCTAAAACTACTACTAATCTAAATCGTGATTTTTATAATTCCTAAATCCGTCCCTGAAACTTCCTTAATTGCGTATAATTTAATTATTTTGTTTTAAAAGAGACCTTGCCCCTTCGTTTATATTGAGAAGTGCTTCCCTCTCTAACGAATCAGCAACTGTTCTGCATTTAAAAAATTAACATACCTTAATTCATTTCCTTAGTATCCTTTTAGGGAAAAACTAATTAAATTGCCAAAATTTTTCCTCTCTCTTTTTATTTGCTTTAATTAGTTCTTTCCTGGGTATTTTTTCGCTCTTCTCTTTGGATAATCGCGTACAACTTTGAATCTAAATGAAAAAACTTTTTCGGTTCTTTTCGTATTCTTTCTCGAGGATATCATAAAGTCGGTCAACAATAACGCTGCTTTTTTAGGCGTTCTGGGCAGTATGAGTTAAAGAATTTACTTTGAACCTTCTGCGCTTAGGAAAGGAATATTTTTTTCTTTGTTAGTTTTTATTTATTTTTCTGTAAAGTAAATAAAGTATATAAATAAATTTTCATACAGATATGTCAATAAAAATATAAAATCTATAGACCAAGCTATCTATATTTCATTGTCAATAAAGTTTATGTGTGGCCAATGATATTTGTTTTGTAGCAGCTACAGTATTTTTCTTCATTTTCGTATATGAAATATTCACTCTTATATCAATTAATCAATATAAGAATTGGAGTCTCAATGGAATCTGAATAGGACCAATCTAATAAAGTTGCATAGGATAACGGTGGTGATTATAGTATATCAGATAGCAAAATATTGATAGTGCTAATTTCCAAACAGCCCTACTCGAGTGCCAAAGTCCTTCGAGTAATGTACTCCATTTTTTCCACGACAGTATAAAAATGGTCAAAAAGCACTCTTTTAGTTCTTAGGAAAACGATTAATATTACACGAGTGTCGATTTCAACTTATCAACACTAGTGTGGAAAGACTAGTTTTCAAACGAGGAGGTTTTTAGCACGAGGCATTAGCCGATTCGATTTCCGATTCTTTATGTCAAATATGCGATTTTTGAACATTTTGCTTTGGACTTATTCATTTTAACAGTCTTCCGAACCTATTGAAATTAACGAGTATATTTTGGGTGTACATATTTTTGAAAAATGGGTCAATTTGGGTCATTCTAGCGCCGAAAAAAGACGGGAAAAACTGAGAAATAGTTCCATACGCTTTTCGAGAATGTCTGGAAAATGGACTTTTGATGGAAAATGTAGGTCATAGAATGGTTTTTATTTTTTCCCAACTTGCTTAACAATAATTTACGTAAAAGGAGACACTTTAGAAATGATGCCTTTAATACCACATGGTAAGCTAGCTGAATTTATCTTTTTTCCATTTCGTCACCACGTAATATTTTATTATAGGAAAATCGAATAATCTGAAGCAGTCAAGCTTCCGTACATTAAAGAAGAGGGTTAAGATTGAAAATACCAAGTTGGTGATTTATTTGATTTTCAGTTTGAAGAATCCACTTTAATCTTACGGGTCAGCCAACGCATAGCCATTTTTAAAAGAAAACATGCAGAAAATCGTAAAAATTCTCAAATTTTCCATACTTCGGCATATATACTCGTACGAGTTTGAATATGGGAATTATGGGAAATTTGAAGGAATACTTGTTCCAATATTTTGATATGACATTTATGTTAGAATATGTATGTTTATACATTTAATTGCCCGAAATCTCATTGAAAACGGTTGTAAAATTGGGCCAGCATCAGAAAATTTGGAAATTTCTTGGCGATTAAGTGCAGTTTCTCTCGATTTTATGCTAGATTTAGAAGTGAAATTTCATTTTCAACATATCAATGCAATTGAAGCTGTAAAATTAGGCCAGTATCAGAAAAATTGGATATTTTTTGGCGATTAGGTGCAGTTTCTGTCGATTTAGAGGTGAAATTCCATGTTCAGCATATCAACGCTTATATTTTTTGTGAGTAGATTTATTTGCCAGATATCTCATTGAAAACGTCTTGAGGCTGTAAAATTGGGTCAGCATCAGGAAATTTAGGAATTTTTTTGGCAATTAGGTGCAATTTCTGTCGATTTTATGATTGATTTAAAGGTGAAATTTCATTTTCAGCATATCAATGCATATATTTTTTGTTAGTAGATTTAATGTCTGATATCTCATTGAAAACGGTTTGAAGCGAAGCTGTAAAATTCGGCCAGCATCAGAAAATTTCGAAAGTTTTATGGCGATTAGGTACAGTTTCTGTCGATTTTATGGTAGATGTGGAGGTGAAATTTCAATTTCTGCAAATCAATGCATATATTTTTTGTTAGTAGATTTATTTGTCTAAAATCTCATTTAAAACTATTTCAAGCCGGGGAAACGAGCCAGGTTCGGAGAATTTAGAAATTTTTTAAGCGAAAATCAATGGTTTCTGACGATTTTATAGGAGATTTTGCGGTAAAAGTTTACTTTAAATATCGAAATCTATAGGCTTTGTGGTAAGCATATACAAAATACTTGTTCTTTATCTACTTCTGGATGAAAACCTGCCTCAAATACTTCCATATCCTATCTCCAGTTTTTCCCTGCCACCTTTTGGATATAATTGCGCCATCGCCTTAGGGGTATTCCTCTCCTTCTTTTAGTTGTTTTTGGGCATTATTCCACTATTTTGCTAGACCTGCTCACCCCCATGTTTATTTAACTAGTCTCTTTACAACAACCTTTATACTTGTTCTTATCTCATCATTGCTAATATTATCTCCAAAGCTAACTCCAGCATGGATCCCTCCATATGGGCACCTCTTAGTAAGAGCCAGTATTTACATCCCATAGATTGTTACTGGTAGAACACAGGTATCGTATACTTTCCTTTTGATATATTGTAATTTTAAAATATATCCAATTTTTCCTAACTTAGTTTTATTCTTAGAGATATCTCCGATGTTTTCCTAATCTGGTACTTTTAACTTTACTAATAACTAATATTCGTTGTTCATTATTTTTATTTCACTAAAGTTCATTTGAGGCCGAATCGATTTGATGCTCGATGCACTACCTAACATGGCTCTCAGCTCATTTGTGCCGCTATTAACAATGACGATGCCATCAGTGAATGAAGGTGATTCTGGTGGACTCCATCTACATTTATGCCTTTGTTTTACCAGAGTTGGTTTATGCGCATGTATTTCAGAGCTACGGTGAATACCTTTGGGGATGTAGTATCTCCCGGACGAACTCCTTTCTCTATCTTTATCTTATCCGTTTTATATTTAGTGTAGCATTCTCATAAATGTTATCTATAAGTTTCGAATATCTTGTGAATAAGTAAGAATATTTGTTCATTTTGCAATTATTAGGATTGTTTCTCTCATTTTTGTATTTTACACAAATTATTTAGATACCGTCCCCTACTAAGTATTATCTGTTAATTTTTGTTTGCTTATAAACAAGGACTTTTTTTATACAGCACACACCTTAAATGTTTTCTCATTTTCATAGATTACCTTAGGATAAAGTGTTCTTCAAAGAAGTGGATGAATTACTCCTGTTCCTCGGCTTCTCAGTAATTTTGCATGTCCGAGGAATCTACGGCAGTTTATACCAAATTAGGAATATACATTTTGTTCTGTCACTTTTTGATGAAAATAAACTGACTATTTAACTAACCGAATTCTCTGATCATTCTGAAAACGTTCCCGTATAATTCTTGATATATTTTCGCTGCTTCATCATATGTCTCACTCTATTACTTGCATTTTCAAAATATTATTGCCACTGCAATTCTGATCGTCAGCTCAAACAGAGGGGCATGGTTTGCTCCATTATTTAACACCGAAACGAAGGTCAATCAGAAAACAATTAATAACAATAACAAACATTAAAAACATTACAAATAGATACATAAACACACCAACGTTAATATCGTGTATTGCCTCCGTGCTGGCATACGACATGGAGATGATTGATCTCAATCGGCAATTGCCCTATGAGGAATGCTTTCCCACTCTTTAAGAAGAATTATTCAAAGATCCAGATGCTGGTTGTCTGTTGCGAATAAGCCCAAATAGATTCCGCACATGCTGAATTGTGTTTAAATCAGGACTACATGGAAGCCTGCCTAAACATAGAATATTCATTAAATCCAGATAATCGTCGACAACTCTTGCAATATGATGCCTGGCATTGTTTTGCCATTAAATTTTGACCATTAAATGAAGCGAAAGAAATGACGTGGTTCGCTAAAAAGTGCACGATACAGCGGTTAGCAGTTAAAACGTCATTTTCAATTGGAACGAGCTCTGTATGATATGAGCATGTAATAAAATTTCAGCCCACACCCCATAATACTGTTGCCTCCAAAATGTGTTTTTGGAGTTATGCAAAATTCAGAAAAACGGTTTCCTGGTCTTCTCCATACGCGTTTGCGTCGATGCGGTGAACGCAAATAAAAACGCAATTCGCCTGTGGATAAGACACACTCCAATCTCCATCATTCCAGTCTGTATGTTCATCGTTGAGTACTATGAGAGGGGCATATCAATGCATATATGCATATATTACTTTAAAAATAAATATATTAAAATCAATTTAAAAAAATGTTGCACCACAGAGTGTTCAGAAATTTAAGACAAAATACAATTTTTGGTACTACACTGACATCAAATTCATTAAAGCTTTTTGCAAAATCAATATCAGAAAATAATCATGATAAAAGCGATTACGGCTTGAGAAAAAAATTATCAAAATCTACGGAATACTTAGAGTTTTTTTAACATTGACTTTGAACGAAATTGTATTTTTCCGGTTTTTTTTCCAGCAGTGTATTATATTTTGGAATTATATTTGTATTGTGTTCTTTTATAACAGGGTTGGAAACTAAAATATTCCGAACATTTTCTTATCTTCATAATAAGTAAGATATTAAATAATCTGCAAGTATCATTTACATAATGAATCTGATGACAATCAATGAAAGCGATATTTATTTAATAAATCTAGATTAAAATCGAATCGGCCGATTTGCTCTAAATCTATTTTAATCAAAACTATAATGAACAAAGGAAACTTTCTAAATTTATTTCTATAAAATTCAATTTCTGAAAAATTACTAAGGTAAAGAGAGCCCAAAACAAGATTTACGAGCAGACTTTTGTTTGATAAATCGCTAGACTTTTGTCCTGATTACTGTAGACTGGTCCACAAAAGACTTCGGGAAAATAAGATATTGGAAAAGCTTCGTCGGAAAACACGGAGTATTTATCAATGAAAAATTTTCGACCGAGCCAAATGATGCTGAATATATGTTGAGAAATAGATTTCCTTTTCTAGATAAAAAACCTCCGCTCTTGTTTGCCTGACAAAGGTCACTTAACCGATTTATCTGGCAAGAGATGATATCGTTAACGAATATTGTAAGAAGGAAAATCCTATCCATTATTTTATAAACGTCAAAAAATATATTTACAACTTTCTTGAGTAGCCTGGGTTACATCCAAACTAAATAATAATAATTTTAGATAAGTTGACATTTTAATACGGAGTGGATGTACACATTTCCATCATTTGTAGGTTTTTCTTAATTATTTTGGTTTACTCAGTATTTCCCTAGTGAGATTATGCTACTACCGAAGCCATTTTCCGCCAAAAAGAAACGTAAGCCTGTAATTTAAGACGACTTAACAACAGGGCTAATTCTTAAGCTCCCTGATCAAACATACGGTGCCGAGAGAAGCATCAGGCTTCGTCGCTGAAGATTATTTTATTTCACTTGCCCTGAGCGAATATGGTATTGGAAAGGCTAAAAGGTCAGTCGCAAATATCTTCAACTTAATTTGAAAAGATAAGATTTAATTACTAATTAGGCAAACGGACCGTCAGGATATATTTAGATTTGTACCACCAGATAACTGTAGCAAAGTATTTGGAGGACTTGTAAAGAGGCAGAGCTTTCCAATTTCATTTCAAGGCGTTTTATATCAATCAGTTCCATGTCCGAATAATTTTAAACTTACGAACAGTTATTTATTTAATTACGGCAAACCATTTACAACAAATATAGATAAGAAATATCTCAGTGTCACAAAGATCTTTAGTAATAGGACAATATGTAACACAATTATCACAAAAGATTCACTCAGATTTTCTTAAATTTCTCAAAAAAAAATTACTTGCTTAGCCAAACTATTAATCTTACAAACTAAACGGGAAATGGGCTGATTAGAACCATAGTTAAAGTGATGGAAGGGTACAAAGAAACTATGAGACCGGCTAGAGAGGGGATCCCCAATAATTGGGGGCAGTCAATGGCAGCATTAATAATAGTCAATACATAAAAAGCATATATCAATTAAAATTCTCCTTGCTTCCAAAGAATATAGAGCCAAACTGCTGCAAACCCACTCATATTCATATTTCTCTCTCCGATACCCAAATTTAAATCCTTACAAATTAATTGTGGACTCTTTTCATTTGTTGACCATAGCAGTTGTATAAAGGAGACCAACAACTGAGCATTATTTCAGACTGAGTTGGATAAGAGAACAATACAGCCTCTTAAAGGTAAACACTGAAAAATCAGTTGAGAATCTCTGAATGAGTTGAGTACCTTCATAGTTTTAGATGTAATTTGATTTATGTGACTTGAAGATGTGATCTTAGAATTTATCACCAGAATCAGATATTTCAGTATTGATATTGCGCGGTATGTGTCTAATTGAGTACAGAAAGTTAATGAGGTCTCTTTGTCTTTTAAATGTGATCTTATGACACTTATTTATACTGTCATTTTATTACAAAATTTAAATCGTCCTGAAGGCAATATGGGACTTAATCTCCCTAAAGAGCTTCATATCGTCAGCAAACAGCAAGGCACTACTGATTCTCAACTCCTGAGTGAAATTCGTTAAAATAAAGCAAAATAGTACAAGGCCACAGTAAAAACCACCCCAGATGAATCCTCGATCTCGTCAGAAATAAAGCCACCCATTTTGATAATTTGTTAAAGGTAAAGAATCATATATCCATGAATGAAGAGGATAACAAATACCCGAAGCATTAAGTTTTCTTCGAAGCATCTCAGGATTGACCCGATCAAACGCCTTCAAAAAACATATAGATTAAGTCAACCTGAAAGACCCTTTCCAAGCTGTAGCTAATATATACTTACATTTAAAATCAAGTTTGAGTCACTGGATCTACCCTTTACATAACACAGTTTTTTTACTTACTAAGAAGTCAAGTAGTTTACGTATCTCTGACTGATGACAAACTACACGGCAAATAGTAACTTCCTTTCTGGTTCCAGATTTGCAAATTGGTTTTAAAAATATTGCCACGAAATATTTTTATCCCGTGACGCCACGCCTTGATTAGCGTTATATTATACCCAAGTACTAAGATGCTTTCTCGATTGAGGTATATTTATTGCTTCTATAAGTCTTTGGTCACTGTATTATAAATAGAGTTTTTCTTAAAAGTTTGTGTAGTGTTTCATTTATAGTTAGTTTTTTCACTTAAAGTTCCACTTAGAGTTTGCACTTTAAAGTTTGCACTTGAACTTACTGATTTTTACTTCGAAAATTATCTTTTAATAAACCTCCTGTAGATTCGACTTGTAATACTGAGGGTACGCAACCCCTGAGTCCGCATGCAATGAGCTCGAGCAAGACAACTCAGGGAAGGAAATTGAGGCCGCGAGCAATGTGCTCAAGCTAGACAACTCAGGGACGGAAACTAGGTTGAGGTGAGATGCAAAGTCTGCCGAACTGAAGGTTCGGTAGCGTATTTATATCATAAAATCTGCTGAGCGTTACATGTTTAAGGTTGATAATCGCTCTCATTGCCTGCTCGCGTTGTTTATAGTTTATCTTTAATGTTTATATAATAATTTCCAAGTTCAAGTTCAAACTCAGGACAGAGTGATATTTATTTAATAGAAGTTCACAATATACTTTCCAAAACTTTAAAAATGTCTGAAATGAGTAAGATCAAAAAACGATCACATTTTTACAGAAAAAAATAAGGTATTCTATTAGGCTCTGCACTAAGCCTATCTTTACAGCCCTTTAGGGATTTGATAACCTCTTCTAAAGAAATTGAATTTTGCTCATACTTACTGAGCTATCAAAAGTAAAAGGATTAGAGCTTGTCCATTACATCGTGAGGATATACAGTGGAAAAATACTCAGCAATCAGATTAGTGACACTTTCTGAGCTATCACCAATTTTACCACCGACAGTTTCTGAGGGAGACCATAACCACTCTTAATATATGACCTAAAATATCATGAGTTATTAGACAAGTTATTCTTATCTTCTCAATTTTATTTATATATTGTTGGTAACAAGCTCTACGCAAAGCCTCACATTGGATTTTAAAGTTTGGAAAATGGATATAATCCATTCGATCATTATCTTAGTTTATTATAAAGCATTTTTGGCTCTAATGCGGATTTTTAATAGTTTGGGTTAGTTTCGGTTAGTTGCTCGGATCTGATCATTTTTTTTGTATCGTCACACATTATTTAGTAATGGTAGGCTTGAACTAAATTAAGTTCCCTTATACTACTTATGTTTTTATACGTAACTGCTTAGTACGTCCTAAAGGTTTTGACTAAAAAAATTATTTTTATTTTTTATTTCGTTTTATAATACTTTTATTAACTTTTAAACTTGCCGAACAATTTTTTAAGTTTTTAAATTTTTTTCCCATTTTTTCGAAAACTTTTGGGCATCCGAGGGGGTGGGTGTATAATTTCCCCCCCCCTCCCCACCCCCTTCCGCCCACACTGATGACCCCGTGAAGATCGACACTCAATTTTTAGCATCCGCGACCTCGTAGCCTCCTTCGCGACTCCTTCGCCTTTTTTTCGCCGAAAACCGCGTTTCTCTTTTTTTTTATATATTTTTTCTTATTTCGTTTTATAATACTTTTATTAACTTTCCGAAAAAAAAATTGTTTTTTAAATTTTTCCCATTGTTTCGAAAATTTTTGGGTATCCGAGTGGGTGGGGGGTGGGAGGGGGTGGTATAATTCCCCCCACTAATAACCCCGTCGGCGTCATCGCTTGTCAGATTTTCGATCCGAGGCTCCGTTGCAGATATCTCGGCAGAAAACGGTTTTCCCCCAAAATCCCCCTTTAAATTAGAGCCCCGGTCAAAGGTAGCCCCACATGAGGCGCACCTACCATAAAAATTTCGACTCCGTAGCTCTTTCCGTTCTCCCGAAATTAAGAATTTTAGTTTTGTCTTCTCCCGTCTCCTTGCTGAACGTTGGGGGGGGGGGGGGGGGGGGGGGGGGGAGGAGGTTAGTTTGGGTCCAGGATCATCATTCTACCCGGCTACATGTCTTGAAAATTTCAGCCCTCTGGATATACTGGAACATGCTTAATTTAAGTGGTGTTTTACTTTGGTTTCCGTTTCATTTGATTTTTTAATTTTTGCTGGCTTACTACCCTCGCTAAAGAAGTTTCACTTCAGAAAAACACTAATACACGTTGGTATTAGTTTGAACCATTTGGAAGGTATTGGTTTAACACGTACTTCAATTGAGAGCGAGAAAGTTTGCATGGTTTTGAGCCTACATCGACGGAAGGAGAGTTGGGCGATTATTTGCCTTCTCTAGTTTTCTCTTCTTATGACCAAGGGCAAATAATCATAGAACATACTCACGTCTTCGGTATGTTTCAAATTAGGCTTCAGAATGAGTTTGGAAGACATAAAACATAAAAAAGCGTCATTTAGGAAAACAATGACAAGAAGTTTCGATACGTATTTACCAATGACCTGTGGGGCAACCCCGTCGTGTAAAGGGACTGAAACTCAATACCTCCCTCTAAAGCCCCAAACACATAATGAGTTTAAGTAAGAAGTTCAGTATTTTACCTGACAAAATTGTTCGCTGATGGTCACTTAGGAGAGCAGTGAACTTAGATTTTTAATCACAAAACTTGAGAATGACTGTTTTCTATTCCCTGTATACAGAAATCATATCAACGTCGATAATCATAAGCTTGCGACCTACTGACCTTTGTCCATCCATATGATTCTGTTCGACCAAAACAAATTTGTTTTCCCTCGTGCAAAAACCGGTCTGCGTCTAATTTGAACGCTAACGAAATTACATCTGGCAACGTAAAATTGATTTGGACTCCTTTTCACAACTCTCCGCAGGGAAATAACGTGATGTCCTGCAAAGCATTGAAGTAAGTCCTGTTGGGAATATGGGCGAGCTTTCAATAATTGACAAAGTGCATGCTACGTATCAACCCACCGTGAAAGATCTTATCGGGATTCCTGGTTTCCCGGTAAATTGCGGCAGCCGGCTATATTGAGGCATTCTCGGTAACGATTTAAAAATGGATGTATCTAGAGATAAATATGTTTGAGTAATTTTCTCTCTAATTACTATAAAATGGTCATTGAGGTATGGTCACCATTTTGTCACGAATACTCATAACCAATTTTGGAATGGGATTGGCTTAGGAAGGATAAAAATTCAAAATTATGCATCACCATAATTTGTCATTGTAACCCGATAAGGCCTGATTGCGTTAGGCCTCTAATTATGCCATGTTCTGTTTGGGGCACGTGCTGTAGGAACTTAGAATTATAACCAGCGGTGGGTCAGTGTCAGAATTGGAATTGAAAAGCAAATTATTTGGGGGATTTCTTTATTGTCCTAAAGTAACTTGTTTTCAGTTCTTTTGAGCATCGCAATTTTGTAACCCCATGTGGATTGTTACTGAGGTTATTTTCCCTTAAAGAACTGTCTTCTTAACGATTTCCAGTCAGCATCAGCTGGGTTCAGCGGACTGTTTGTATAAGCGGGGAAAAACCCCTTAGGTAATAAGTAAACTACTGATTTCTCTTCTTTCTTCTTATTGTTTTACCAGGGTTTTAGGCAGAGGCCTTGGAAGTGTTAATTTATTTCCAGGCTTTTTTACCTTGAAGAACTAATACTTTATTGGAGGAATCCATGTGTTCGTTCTTCCTATCATGAAGATGTTTGCTTTCTGAAAGTGCGTAAAGTCATCCAAGAGTCTATTCGCTCACAAGGCTTCGTTCATGTGGTGGTGAGACCACCTGCAGCCAATTTAGGGAGTCAGAAAAAGCTGGTATATTATTTAAATAATGTCATCAGCATTAGTTTTTTTTGAGCAACAATAACTCTAATCCTTGCTAACTCGAAAAACTCCAAAAATTAGCAAATAGCATTAGATTTGCATTAATAAAACAACCCTCAATTAGTAATTTGGATTTCACTCCTTCAACAATTTAAATTAGATGTAAGCACATTGTTTTTAAAATGTGAACGGATTATTTAGTAAATTGTTGGCACAGGCATTTAACCCTTTCAAACCCATTTTTTTTACGTCAAACAAAATTATCCCGTAGGTGCAATATTAATTTTTGTATGCTTAACTCGATAAAATAAAACAGTATTTTTCGCTTTTATTCGTTTTTATTAAAAAAAAAAATGGGACAAATATGTACCAGTGGGCTTTTCAATGAAAAAGAAGTGTCCCAGTATATCCAAAAAAATAAATGGGTTATATATGTCCCAGTAAATAAACGTCAGATATTGCATCAAAAAATATTATTTTTTTGTCAAACTAAAAGTACTATTTCGGTCAACTTCTTTACTGATAATAACAGGTCGTATTGGTGGGATTCTCAGCGTGGGGTTGAAATCATCCGTCACTGTATTCCATACAGTATTTCGAAAAGCGAAAGATAAATTATCGAAATCGGATCCATCTCCAGTATTCGCCTCTCCTGAGTCTGATGATTCAGAGCTCCCTGCCTGGTAGGGTACGGCACTAAATTTACCACGTCGTTTCGGTTCAGGTTCAGGTTCATATGTTTCATCCGATTCAGAGTCACTGGTGGCGTAGGGATCTACATCATCTGTATCAGACTCAATATCAGATAATTGTGCAGCCAACTCTTCCAACCGTTTTTGCGTCAGCTTTCTCTTACTCATTCTGAAACAAAAAAAAGTGTGTTATAAAAACACATAATGGGACACTCGTGTACATAAAAGCCCGACTGGGATAATAACAAGTGCCTAAAAGACCCAAATGGGACATTAATGTCCCGTCGGTGCAAACATACCAAAAATCAAGCCTAAATTTACTTTATCTTGCAAATACATATATACAATAATTATAAAATATAGTTTTCAAACATACCTGATAATTATTTTTCACAAAATACGGAAAAAAGTGTAGAAAAGAGTAAATAATCTGCTTAACTACGCGCACCTGGTTTGTAAACGTATGTAACTGACGAATTACGGTGTTGCCAGAGTATACCAAAATAATTGAATTGTGTTGTAAGCCCCATAAAGTCCCAGAAAATGCAAAATACATGCAAAATCGGGACACTGTTGTGCCGCTGGAACTTCTGAACCCTTTGGTGGGTTATATATGTCCCAATGGGGCTGAAAGGGTTAAGGTCAAATTTGTTTAACCGCAGTGTTACCATTTGGACATATTTGCTATGTATATTTAAAGAAGTGTAAACGGAACGTGATCACGTATTGGCTTTGAAGAAGTGTTTATTTATTATTTGCCATAACAGGTAATTAACAAAACGCATTAGATTTCGGTTGATTAGTTGTTTGCTCTAAACTCATTACAGGTGAACTCTAAGAATCTCCTGGATAGATCGAACTATCGATACTGAATTTCTGCGTAGAGCGGATAAGAATTGCGAGATTTCGGTAACCGTAAAACTCCAAAATTGAAATATTTGCTATAAATTATAAAGAATAAATACAAGAGAAAGAACACGGGAAGGGAGAAGAGCCAGAAGGGAAGAAGAATCTTTTGGCTCCGACCACTAAGCTTCTTCATAGCAGTAGCCAATAAAATTGGAAGAGCCATACCAGTCCTCGTAATTCTGAGCGGATAGGCATCACAGAAAGACGGCTTGCAAGTTTTTTTTCAATTTCAAATTCTTGGCAATTAATTGAGCTGATTACCTGACAAATTGGAAATATTAAAAACTATCTGCCTTAGCCTAGCCGATCTCAATACATTTTACCGCATAATCTGCTAATAACAGAACATTATTTTAAACTAAATAAAATATATTTTTTTACAATTAGTCGAAATTTAACAGACATATGAAAACCATTCTCCAATGATGGAAATTATCCAGAACGCTCTTGTTTACGTAATATAATTAGATCGCGTATTGCAGCTGACTGTTCCTGAAATTCCCCTTTTGAGTCTGTTTCATTTTATGCACGAGATCACCGCTATTTGGCTAAACTAAAACTAAACATCGCTGCATGTTCGTTTAAATTCAAATCAGTGGCAAACAATCATAAACGAGTTGGCCTCTATCGAGCACTTCGATCAGTGTGATCATTTGCCGTAATTAATGGACTTTGTGCTGGACAAAATCAGAAGCGAAACTAAAATTATGTAAATATACTGCGTTATATAGCCAGGCGATATCGGAATGGGCAGAATCGTTTACACAACTGTGGCCTTGGCAAATCGATACTTGAAATATCCTCCCGTTTATTATCTAAATATGAAGTGTCTGCAGTATTTCACCATCGATCAACAAAGTAAAGCGGGTTTGCTTCTGATGAAGTAGTGGTGACGCAATAGTGGCATGTTAGTGAATTCTTTGAGACGTGAGCCTTATTGTATTTTAATACTACTTCAGGAAAACGAAGATAATTGCAAATCATTTCAGAAATATAGCGCTGAAATCATGAACCTCTTCTTAAATAGGCTGCAAAGATTCAGATATCATCATTTAAAGTAGGAAGACAAGTGTATGTGATAGAAAATGAAGGATGAACTCAAATTTGAGTTTTACAGGTGAAGGGAAAGAGCCAGGAATAAACTTTGGCAATGCCCCAGTGGATATAGGAATTTCTGGTCGGTAGCAAAGGCAGTAAGTAATAACTTTACAAAAACGTCTCTCCCACTTTTGACAGATGAACGCGGCATCATGACGGCTACAGCCAAGGAAAAAGCAAACATGCTCGTCAAAATGTTTTCATCGCACTCTACCTTAAACGTCCTCCAAGGCAAGGCTCTCCCCACCATATCGAACATCAACACTACCATGGCACAAAGTTTCATCACCGGCATGAGGACCGGACGGAATACCTGCCATCGTGTTAAAGAACTACGCCAACGAACTAACACCCATTTTTTCCAAACTTTTTTCTCTGTCTTACCGAAAAGGGATTTACTCATCTGCTGGGAAAGCCCCTCGAGTGCAACCTGCTCCAAAAAAAAGGCAAGAAAACCACGCCCTCAAACTATCGCCCAATTGCCTTGCTTCCAATGATCTCCAAAGTCATGAAACGTGTAGTCAATCAGCAGCTACTCAAGTACCTCGAGACCAACAGAATAATTAGCCATAACCAATACGGCTTCCGCAAACAAAGGTTGAATAGGAGATATATTGGCCTATGTCCCTCACATATGGAGAACTACGGATAATCTCGAGCGATTGCGTTGGATATTTGGAAGGCATTTGACAGAGTTTGGCATGACGTATTGCTCAATAAACTGCCGTCCCTTGAGCTGACAACATCCCTCTGCAGCTGGCTTGCCAGTTTCCTTAAGAACCGATCTCTGCACGTTGCAGTTCATGGGCACACCTCAGACACATTCGCCGTTAATGCGGGAGTGCCGCAGGGCGCAATATTTTCACCAACCTTGTTTCTCATCTACATTAATGACCTGTTGACCGAAACCAATAATCCTGTTTACAGTTTTGCAAATAACAGTACCCTTGTCTCTCAATTTAGATCAGAAAAACCTCTACCAGCAACTGAGACATCACCGCTGACAGGAGCAGATTACAACAATTAATCAAGATCTGGAGAAAGTTCGAACTTGGGGCGACCAGTTCAATACAGCATGAACCTAAGCAGTTACGTTCACCAAGAAAGCCTATTCGGTGGGCCCTGACATCATTATGGCAGTATCGACCATCCCTTCATCCTCGTCAATAAGATAACTGGGTGTCTCGATCAACAGCAATATGTCCTATCATGACCACGTTGCTAACATAGCAAAATCAGCCTCGCAGCGCTGTTTCGCATCAAAAAACTGTACACACCGCAGCAGCTGCTCTTGCTCTATAAAGCACAAAAAAGACCGTGCTTAGAATATTGCTGACACATTTGGGGTGCCGCACCTAAGCACACACTAAGCTGCTGGATTCCATTCTGAAGAGAGCTGTGTGCCCCATTGGCGACCCAAAGTTGATCCGAGATCTGGATAGTCTGGAACACTGAAGATATGTGGCCGAGATCTCCCTATTTTACAAATTTTTTCACAGCAATATGTTCCCAGGATGTGGCCAGCATCATCCCCAGTAACTCTTGTCAGACAATCACGCCAGACGGCGGGAACGCTCTCGTTCCTCATACAACTGGAAACACCTAGAACGTCGCTTTACAAGGACATCACTGTGGAACTCACTCCCAGGACATCTGTTTCCCCCTAATTACAACCTACAACTATTCAAGAACCGTGTCAACACTTTACACTTTAGTGTGTGTGCAACTGCCATAAAAAAAATGGTCTTGCAAGAGTCTCAGCCTTAAGTATGAAAGAGCTTCCTGCAGGAAAAGTCAGTATTAATGATATGCCTAGCTTCTTGAAATGTTTGGGTATTTGAATTCGGTAATTGGTAATTGTAATTGAAAATACTGTTTTTTTTTATCGAAATGGGAATTAATGGTACATCTTAGTATAAGTACTTAACATATTTTATCATGTTTAGAGGCGCATTGTTTCAAATCCAGGAGCCAATAATAATAATTTTGCATTTTTTTTTCAATCGAACTTCAGTAAGAAAAAAAATTCAATCACAATGCTCACGAGATAAAATGAATAATTTAAAGTGAGGAGGGAGTTAAACATAAACTAAACGAGTGAAGGCCACTAAAAGATTAGAAAGATTAGAATTGCATGGAGAAAGAGCAACAACAGAAAATACGGAACTCTCTATGTTGTTGAACCGAGAGAAAAACAATATGAAGGAAGATAAATGAACAAGCAGGAAATAAGGATGACAATATTAAAACGTTTCTACATGGAATTATACGAGAGATAGATGAAGATGATTAATCCTTGGAAAGAGGTAATACTGGACAACATGAAGAAAAATGTGTCATTAATTTGGAAGGGATAGATTATAGTCAGATCTAATCCTATACTATCTAAGTAACGATGTGTAAATATCATTTCTATCAGATTTTGAGTACTAAGGAGGCGTGGACAAAAATAGGCAATTACGATGGACCTCTAAAGTGAAACTTATCTTCATAACAGTTGTTTTGTATTCGTATTATGAATAATACCGGTAAACTTCATATCGTTTATAACAAAATGATGTAACTTTGTGACAAGTCCTCCTCAAGTTAATTTATATGTTCATTAACAAAAGCGTCGAAACATCAAACGGTTCAAAAAGGTTAAAGTAAAGGAAGGCCCATTAGGCAAACTAAAATGCAAGATTTGCAATGCCGTTTACTTTTCCGCTTGATACGGTTCCAAAATGGGGGAATGTCACGATAGGCAGCGTGCTCCAAATGACTATGTCATATATTGTACGCTTATAACCTACATTATAAAATATGGAGGCTTGCCGAGCCACTTAAACTAAATGGATAAATAAAAATTGCATAAAAATGCGACGGTTATATGGTTGGAGATAGCGCACATTGAATTTCTGGGTGAAATATTGGTACAGTTTGTAGCGGAATTTTGAAATAAATATAATTTTGCTTGTCTTCTCTTCAAGAATTTTTGTTTTTGATAAAGAACGTTATGATTTAGAGCAAAGGTATTCAATAATGCAACATAGTGATTTACATAATAAAAGCTTGCGTATTTGAAGGTTATTTTAGATGATACAATGTTTGGTAAGATATCATATTTAGATTAATGCGCAATGTTCTTAAATATAAAAATACCCTCACATTAAATTATAACACAAAATGTATAGATCGACTATTAATGCTTTTATTTAATAGAGAATAGTGTTTAATCACCAGTTAAACCGCACTAATATATTATTTATTTATGTATTTATTGACGGGTAGCATCTATTTAAGACACAAAATACAAAGATAATACAACTGTAACAGTTAGATCAAAAAGTATAGATTCAAGTCCTTATAACTGATATATTTAACAAAGTACAAATTGCCAATATCAACTGTTCAACCATTTTACTTTTTTGAGAAATGTCTCCTGCGGCCATCATTCAGCCAACAATATTATTTTGAGAATATTCTGTTCTTACATCACCAGAAGTGCCACCAAGTTTCTGACATTTCGAAAATAATAACCTTTCGTATTAAATTATTTACCTATTATTTAATTCGGCAACAAATTTATAGTGGGTTCTTTGAATCATCCGATATGATTTTTTCCGCTCTGCATTGGCCATTTATAGATGCTTTGAAAATTAAAAAAATTGTCAATTCAAATAGTTATTTATGCAACAAGTGTGTAAAGTGATCCTTTTTTATGAATGGGAATCCCGGAAATCCCATGAATAAAAAGGGTACTTTACACATGAGTAGCATACAAAATTTTTTCTGCTACCGAAAAATATATAAAAAAATAAAAATATTATTAAATTACTTTACGCACTAGTGCCTAAAATATTTTATTTTACGCGCTAGTGCGTAAAATATATTATTTTACACACTGCACATTAAAAAGGCCTATTTTACGAATCTTAGAGAGTGCGTAAAGTGAATGCTTTACGCACGGTAGTAGGAAAAGTATTTATTCGGGATAATTATCATTTCAAAGATCTCTGCATCTGAAAACTACCTCTTTTTCGAGTGCATGTTCTAAATTCAGTGAAAATACATTGAAATAAGCTTAATTGCTATTTATAAATACAATATTTCAGGCTTTAAAGAAAGCTAGATTACGAAAGTCGAAGTACAAGGAACGATAATTCTTACAGATCAATTCCTAAAAATAATAATCGTACAATGTATGGAAAGAAAAAGTGTTGATGATTGAAGTGAATGTAGCAGGAATCATTTTATCCCAATTAATACCACATTGGTACCGAACAGAAAATTAATTCAATTAACTGATTAAAAACGTGCGGAATCTTCTCCCTAAAGCGCCAAAAAATATTCTCAATTTATCCGGCCCTAACCCAAATAAAATTAGATATATTTTCTCTAATTCTATTACACTAATTGAATATTTGAATCCCCAGCTAATTCAAGGCAAACTTATTTTCGCTTACCTGAGGCTATATGCACAGACCGATGTTGAATAATGAATAACACTTCCATGCAATCTCCTTATACTCTTCTTCCTCATTTTGTCTGCTTTAAAAATGTAAATTCTTCGGGGCAAACTTGCGAGCTTAAATTTCCTTTAGTGTCGTTCATTTTTATTTCGATAAGAAGAAACTTCACGTCTGCAAAGAAAATAAATTATAGAAACAATGGACCCATATTATTTTCCAGAGGAAATATCTTTCTGTAGCGGCTGAAATATGATCTAAAAAAATCAATTTTCTTAATCCTATATACTACTTATGTCCTATATACATGAACATATTTCATTTGTGTAAAAAAATTATATTATTTTAAAAGAAATTTGTTTATTTCATTATTAGAGACTTCTATATAAAATATTTATTTTTACATACTATGAGCTCAAATTAATATTATCCACAGTAGGAGGAACTAAAAGTATCATCTCTGCCGTAAAAATGTTGTCACTACTTACTGCCATTATGTGTGTCATTAGGCAGATGCAGCAATTTGTTATTATTTGTACCTATTACTGTTTGTGTGCAATGAGGCTGTATTTTAGTCTCATAAACAAGCATCCAACCAAGTTTATATGCTGGCTCTATCGCCCTCCGAGCGATAGAGCCTACTAAAGCTTTTTTTACAACACTAGCTACCCCTTTTGATTCAATACAGGTCGATCACCCCAATTCAGAAATAATCGTTCTGGGAGATTTCAATGTCCACAACACCAACTGGCTCAAACATCACGACAAGACCGACAACGAAGGTAGAGAAACTGAAGCATTTGCCATCAGCTGCGGGCTTACTCAACTTGTAGACGAACCAACTCGAGTCTCAGAGAGGGGCAAATTCGCAGCCCTCACTCTGTTCTCATCTATATTAATGACCTACTGACTGAAACGAATAATACTGTTTACAGTTTTGCAGATGACAGTACCCTTGTCTCCCAATTTAGATCAGAAATACTTTTACCAGCGACTGAGACTTATCACCGCAGACAGGAGCAGATTACAGCAATTAATCAAGACCTGGAGAAGGTTCAAGCTTGGGGCGACAGAAATATGGTCCAGTTCAATGCAGCAGAGACCCAAGCAGCCACGTTTACCAAGAGGGCCAATAAGGCGGGCCCTGACATCATTATGGCAGGATCGACCATTCCTTTATCCTCGTCAATCGAACTACTGGGTGTCTCGATCAACAGCAATATGTCCAGGTATGACCGCGTTGCTAACATCACAAAATCTGCCTCCCAGAAGCTTGGTGCGCTATTTCGCAACAAAAAACTGTATACACTACAGCAGTTGATATTGCTCCGCAAAGCGCAAATAAGACCGTGCTTAGAATATTGCTCACATATCTGGGGTGCCGCACCAAAGCACACCCTAAAGCTGCTGGATTCCATTCAGAAGAGAGCTGTGCGTCTCATCGGCGACCCGGAATCTGATCTGAAAAATAGACATGTGGCCGAGATGTCCCTATTTTACAGATACTTTCACGGCAGATATTCCCAGGATTTTGCCCGCCTCATCCCGCCCCACACTCTCAGGACATCTGTTTCCCCCTAATTACAACCTACAACTATTCAAGAACCGTATCAATAAACATCTTCGCACACACTCCGCACATCGAGCGCCATAGGATCTCTCTTTAGTGTGTGTGCCACTACCATAAAAAATCCTCATATTAAGTAACGAGTGTCGTAAAAATCAAGAAAGAAGAATAGTATTTTTGAGATCTTGTTCTTTATGGATGTATAGTGATCTTTAAATCACAATTTCCGTTACCAGGTCAATTTTTGAGTTGTACATATTTATATTAGTATTATTATTAACATTCATCAAGGAATATTAAGGCAATCACAATAATATACTTTTAAATACCAAAATATAACGAAACTCAAAGAATAAGAACAAAAATGGACATCACCTTCCCAAAACACCTCTCGCCGTCACCAAATTAAAAGGGACATCTTCCGTCTTTCTTTATTCTCATATCAACGTGCAGTTTCTAAAAAAAATGCATTCGCGTACAAATCACATAGCTTCCCTTTCCGTTACCAAGGAGTGGTTGATTACTTCAAATCATGCAAATTTGCATATTGAAATTAATTGGCATATTGAAGTAAGTTTTTCTACTGCTGTGTTTGCATAAAAATAATCATAATATTAATATTTGTTTAGAGGGTAGCGATGCGAACTTCCAACAATTAATTTAGTATATTTTTGTAATCGTTCTTTTTCTTTTATTGATATTAGCTGCTGCTTTTTTACTTTTAACTAAGAATAAAATTCTGGGAATCAAATCCATTAAAAATATATGAGTATTCTAAAATCACACTCTTAGCAACATAGTCTGGGCTGTTGTGGAGGTATTTAATCTCTTATAGTTCCTTTTTTTCTTTATGTTACCTGAATGTTCCTATTGGTAAACTTTGTCCGTAATGCCTCTTTTTTTTTTGTTGTACCGTAATAATAAAGGAAAATTTGATCCCGATGAGAGGTTGCTATTGATACTCATGTTTTATAAAAATATAAGCATCAGTTGCAGTCTTCGATTTATTCATTTTGTGTTTATTAATATAAATTGCATAAAAAAGCAAAATAATCATCAAATAATGTATTCAAAAGGAAAAATGAATTCCAAAAGAACTTGATACGTTTCTATTATTTGTCTATGCAACTAAAAAATATTTATTCTTAAATATTTATGAGTACAAATTAATATAAACCACAGTAGGTGAACTGTGCCGTAAAAAAATTGCGATTAGTTACTGTCATTATGTGTCTCATTAGGCAGATGGAACAATGCGACATAAGCGTCTGGGTGCACCGGAATGGATTTCATGATTCATTGACATATTGCGACACTTAACGCATGGGCATGCGTAATGTATGTAAAGTTTTTGGCACGCAAGGCTTCCAATCTTCGTTCAATTGCATTCAGAGCCTGGTGGTCTAGTGGTTAGATGGCTGGGCTTGTGAATCTTGTGATACGACGGCGCGGGTTCGGTTTCCGGCAGTGCCGGCACATGTTTTTATTTTTTTAAGGTTATAGTTTTGGTTAGTTCTGTTCGGTTGCGCCCCGGAGCGAGCAAAGCGAGCGGAGGGCCATGCGTGAAGTGAAATAATAGTCAACGTTTCATGGGAATATGATATAAATGCGTGAAGTGTCGCAATATGTCAATGGATAATGAAATCCGTTCCGGTGTACCCAGACTCTTGTCAATGTGACAGAAATGACTTTATTATTAGTACTTATTAGCATTTTTGTGTAATGAGGCTGTACTTTAGGCTGATAAACAAGCATTCTCGTATTAATTGATAAGTGTCGTAACACTCAAGCCAAGAAAGAAGAATATCTTTTTGAGATCTCGTTCTTTATGTATATCTTTAAATTGTAAAGCGTGATCAACAGTAAATTCAAATTTGCGTTAGAAAACCAGTTCTTGTGTTGTAAATATTTATGTTATTATCATTACCATTCATCAAGAAATATTGATATTCCTTACATTAGTAATATACGTTTAAATAAAACATATAGCGCAATTCAAAGAATAAGAACAAAAATGGATAGCACCTTCTCAAAATACCTTTGGCTGTTACCGCAGAAACCAGCATAAAAGGGTCGTCAAGTCTTATCTTTATTAATTGTCATGTCAAGGTGGAGTTCCTCAAAAAAATGCATTCGGGCACAAATAAAATAGTTCCACTTTTCGTTACGAAGGAGTGTTTGACTGATCCAAGTCATGCAAACTTGCATATAAAAATATGTTTTTCTACTGCTGTTTTTATATAAAAATAATCATAATATTAATAATTGTTTAGTGGGTAGCGTTGCGAACTTCCAAGACTTGATTTAATATATTTTTGTAGTCGTGTTCTTTTTCTATTATTGATATTAACTACTGCTTTTTACGAAAAATTCACAGTCCTTCACAAAGATGCAACCGGGGGAGACATTGAAAATGCCGAAGCAGAATGCAACGCTTATTAAATTTGAGATCTGAGAAAACTCATAATTCTTTGGAAATATAATAGTTGATAGAAGTTTGGGTGAGATCAGATTAGATTACGTAAGTTTAGTTTACCAAGATATACTAAATAAATGCATATTACTTAAAATTTCGTTCTTTTTTACAATTTATAACGTTATAAGTGTGGTTGTAAAAAGCAAAAGACCATTTGCATTCGATTCGTCTCACATTCCTCGATGTAACGATTTGAAACACGACTAGTCTGTCGTGAGAAACTAAAAGTCACCCTCACCCACCCTTAATACAGTCTAATGTAAAAAATGACTTTTAGCAGATTACGTTAGTTTAGTTTACCAAAATATACCACATAATTCATATTACTTTAAATTTTGTTCGTTTTTACAATTTATAACATTAGTGGTGGTTGTAAAAACTGCATTCGATTCGTCTCTCAATCCCCGATCTAACGCGGTTAGTTTCACTTAGTATCAACTTATTTTAGTCATTTGACTTTGTTCCAATATGTTATAATCAATTTTAATAGATTTGGTTAGTTTTGGTTAGTCGTCTAACCAATTTTCTGTTAGTTTCACTTAGTCTCAACTTTTTTTACTTATTTGACCCGGTTTCGTTACGTATAATCAATTTTAATAGATTTGGTTAGTTTTGGTTAGTCGTCCAATCAACTTTCTGTTAGTTTCCCTTAGTCTTAACTTATTTTAGTCATTTGAACCGGTTCCGATACGTTTTAATGAATTTTAATGGATTTGGTTAATTTGGGTTAGTCGTTCAATCAACTTTCGGTTAGTTTCACTTAGTCTCAACTTATGTTAGTTATTTGAGTCGGCTCCGATATGATCAATTTTAATAGATTTAGTTAGTTTTGGCTAGTCGTCTAATCAACTTCTGGCTAATTTCACTTAGTCTCAACTTATCTTACTTATTTGAGCCGGTTCCGATACGTTATCATCAATTTTCATATATTTGGTTAGTTCTGGTTAGTCGTCCAATCAACTTTCGGTTAGTTTCCCTTAGTCTTAACTTATTTTAGTCATTTGAACCGGTTCCGATACATTATAATCAATTTTAATGGATTTGGTTAGTCGTTCAATTAACTTTCGGTTAGTTTCACTTAGTCTCAAATTATTTTAGTCATTTGATTCGGTTCCGATACGTTATAATCAATTTTAATAGATTTGGTTAGTTTTGGTTAGTCGTCTAATTAAGTTTTGGTTCATTTCACTTAGTATCAACTTATTTTAGTCATTTGGACCGGTTACGACACGTTAAAATCAATTTTAATGGAGTAGGTTATTGTTGGTTAGTCGTCGAATTAACTTTCGGTTAGTTTCACTTAGTCTCAACTTATTTGAGTCGGTTCCGATACGTTAAAATTAATTTTAATAGATTTGGTTAGTTTTGGGTAGTCGTCTAATCAACTTTCGATTCGTTCCACTTGGTCTCAACTTATTTTACTTATTTGAGCCGGTTCCGATACGTTATAATCAATTTTCATAGATTTGGTTAGTTCTGGTTAGTCGTCGAATCAACTTTCGGTTAGTTTCCCATAGTCTTAACTTATTTTAGTCATTTGAACCGGTTCCGATACGTTATAATCAATTTTAATGGATTTGGTTAGTCGTTCAATCAACTGTCGGTTAGTTTTATTTATTTTTGTCATTTGTCATTTGAACCGATTCAGTCCGCATAAACAAACCAACACGATCTCTCACGCGTATCGCGTGATGTGGCAAATGTAGCATGCCCTTTTTCGCAATTTGATGCCCCATACTAGGAAAACAAAAACATTTCCAATGTTAAAATAAAATTCTGGGAATCAAATTCATTAAAAATGTGTGAGTGTTCTTAAAACAATTCACACTCTTAGCAACTTAATCTGGGCTTTTGTGGACGTAGAAAAAGACTGGATAATATTTTAGGTATACCTAACATATGTAACTTGAGAAGTTACAGAAATATATTTTTTATTTGCTCTTTCCTTGTACAGGTTGTACACAATAATTCATGTCTGAATAGCTTATTGAACTAATAAAGCGATTACAGACGGAGTTTATAAAGACTATTTTAGTTTCCTATTAAAAATATATATGGTGCTTGTCGTTTAAACACTGTATTAAAGTACAATGTTCAAAGATCATTGTAAATCTTTCACAAGCTTAATTGGACCTCTTAATCTCTTAATTTGTCTGAATTTAAATTTGTCGAGATTCTGTGACTCCCCATTATCATTTTGCAACCCTACGTAACTAGCATGTCAGGGAGTGACACATGCTTTTTGTAATGGAAATCTAATTAGCAGGGGACCGATCCTACTTAATGCTTAATGTAAAGGGTAGCAATCAAACTGAATTGTTTTAAGTGCATTTATCCCGAAGGGGTTACTGATCCTAAGTCTGCAATGATGTGGGGGGCGATTCAGCTCTATTACATTTCTTTACTTGCCTTATGCTGTAGAATGTAGACAATATAGTCGCTGACTCAATCTCGGGCCAATAAAATCGGCAACAAAGCATTCGGGCGGATTTTTGGTCATGTTTTATTATATTGCAAACAGGCCTACAGAGAGGAATTTTAGACATGAATCAAATCGCATGCTATGTCCCTTGCAGTATATGCTCATAACTTTAAACTTGTTGTGAATGACATTGCTTCATGCTAGGAAGCGCCAAAAAACGTTTCGATTTGTTTCAAGTTTATGTGTTTTTTCAGCTTCTAGTTGAGATTCATCACTGGGAGGTTCTAGTGATATTAAAACATGAAAGCAAGTCCCATGGTTTGCTAAATAATGTATCATCTTGAAAGTATTTAGTCTCTTTTGTTACATGGTATAATATCTTATTCCAGGAAAACATAACAAGCAAAATTCTTCAAGACTAAGATTTGGGCATTAGTAGAGCAGTGTATTAACTGAAAATGACGAAGCTATAATTGATCAAGAAATGACTTACTTTTGTTCAAGACACCTTGAAAGGAATTCATCCAAGAATCCATCCAGTTGGTCCAAATAACGACAGGGTTGAGGTTTTGATATGACATTTACAATTTAGAGGCTCAAAAACTACAGAGTTAATGACAGTATGTGCAAAACTACCTAAAAGTGTATATGTGAATGATATTTATGCAGTAGAACTGATCTAATTTACATGCGTTCGTATTCCTGCAGCTGCAACTCCTCATATATGCTGGACTTTAAGCTGCAAAGTGATTTTCAAAATTTGTTTGTCACTCTCAGAATTTTCACTCTGTTTAAATTTTAAGCAATCTTTCATTAGCAACTCGATGTCTCAAGACACAGATCAGAACCTAGATCGAAGATGAGTTAGCCTAAGATATTGCAGTAAACGATGAGATTGCAAACTTTGCCAAATTCAAAGTACAAACACTCGACTAAACTAAGTAGTGTGTATTGTATATTGTACACATAAATTTACATTTGGTAATAATAAACAATTTCCACTGACTGGAGATGTATTCAGAGAAGCTGTCAATGGAATAGAATCCTTACCATCAATGACGAGGTAAGTGACAACCTAAGATATGTGGACGATACAGATCTTCTGGCTGAGGAACTGCAGCAGCAACAGAGCTATGGAATGAAACCTAGCTGCAACCCAAACTAACCCAAACTAAAATTCGTATAGTAAGCAAAGATGGGGACATTCAACATCAATTTAGCCTATACAATGAAATACTAGAACTAGCGGACAAGGTTGTGACCTAAAATAGTGATGAAGTAGTCAGAACTGCTTTTAATCGTCACGTGGAAGGTGGAAGGAATGTTGTACGTAATATGAGCCCGAATATTGATAAAAAAACAAAATTCTCGAATTTTTATTGGCTTTCCTCTCTTTTTTATGAGATGGAATGCAATAACCAAGCGCTTGAAAACCTTCTGAATGTGGGTGCTATTACTGCATACTCAGAATATGACCCAGATTGTTTAGTAGTAAATTTTTACAATAAAATCAGAAATGAAGTAAGAGCACTTCGACTGGGAGAGGATCAAAAAATATTTTCCTAGTCAGTAGACCGCCATATATGCCTTTCTCTGGACTAGTCATGCAACTGTGAAAGTCAAAAAATTGCCATATTTTGTGCCATATGGAAAATATCGTCTAATCCAGATAATCACGCAAATAATTATAGAAGGAAGAAAATGTTAGGAGGCATCGTTGAGCATCGTGGCTAAAATATCCCATAGTGGACCGGTATGACGATTATCAATTTATTCAGGACTGGTGTCAATATATCTTAAACAGCTTTTCCTAGAACCGCTTACGACAATGGGAAATAGCACAATTAACTTGATTAGACATGTCACAGGCATGTTGAAAATTTTAGCAACGCAATTGTTGAGGGTGTGTTGAAAATTTGACAATCTGACATCATATTCGATTTGGCACTCTGGCCTCATAGATGAGGATTACTGGATAAGTACTTTTCAACACTAGTGTTGAAAGGGTGATTTCAGCGGTATAATATGACTCGGTTTGTAGCAGATGAAGATTACATGGTAAGTACTTTTCCTACGACCACTCATGAAAATGAGGATGCAAGCACAGTTCAAGATGGCCGGTGATGACAAAGCTCCGGCGAGTGATCCGAAGTTTTTGTGCAAATATTGCAAGAAAAGTGTTTCTGTTGCAACAGTTAAGTGTGAAGCATGTCAATCAGTGTATCATAATTCATGTGCAATAAGAATTCAAGGCCTGAGGGCCGTTGGAAAGGATAATCTTGTGAAATGTTGTGGAAGCCGCGAGAGTGAGGTTAGTCATGATGCTGACGAATATCTCTCCATAGAAAGTTTCCGCCATATGATCAAACTTAATGAGGAGCTGCTAAAAAGTAAAGATGTTATTATTGACGAATTGCGTTCAAAAGAAGCTTTACTACAAAAAACAATTAAATTATCGCTGTGTCTAGACTCCCGGTACCGGTATTCAAATAAATCCCGGTAAAATGATGACGTATATATAATGACGTAAAAATCTACCGGTATTTATATCAAGCTATGCTAGCCTCCCGGTACCGATGTCCGCATAAATCCCGGTATGTATTGATGACGTAATATTCTGCTGGTGTTTCTATTAATCCCGTTAGATTTTATAAAATAATTAGCATTTAAAGATCCTTTACAGGCTTAGCCGACTATATCAAAATCGGCCTCTCCTATTGGTCGATCCGCATGACCCTCCACTCGCTTCGCTCGCTACGGGGGCTCAAGAAAAGGAAACTAACCAGGTGCTAACCCAATCTAACCCAAGACATACCCAAAATCAAGAAAAAAAACTGTTTAGAAACATAATCTTAAAAAAAAATTAAAAAAGCAATGGGGTTCGAACCCGTGCCGTCCAGGTCAGACCCAACTATCTAAACCTCTACACCACGAGAGCTCTTGCGACAAATTGATTGCATCACGAAGACATATTGTAATACGAGAACAAAATCTACCGGTATTATTGTAAATACCGGTAGACCATTACGTCATCATACCGCCATTATATTTTACCGGGATTTATTCGGATACCGGTACCGGGAGGCTAGACACAGCGTTAAATTATTGGAACAAAATTCAGTTTTGGGAGTGTCTAATGTCACCGTTCATTCCGAACCTCAACCATCATTGAAACCGACCACGCCAATTCCACCCAGCAGTGCTGCCAACAATGCTGGTGCGAAAACTCCTTCAACCGGTATATCGGACGTTTCAACCAATAAAACGCCGACAACCAGAACCGGGACGAGCGCACGAAACAACTCGGCGAATATGTCATTCGCATGTGCGGCCGCTCAAACGTCAGGTACGCAGCAAAATTTAAATAAAAGCACGGATGGAAAAAACGGGAAAAATCGTAATGAAGGCGTTCCAACTTTCTTCTGATCTCAAGTAAACTTGGCGATTCATGAAGCACAAGTCATGAACAAAATTGATTCATATCAAAATTTGGGTAAGGATGGCCCCCAAGAAGAGCATACCGATGGTGATGGCTGGCAGAAACCCAAAACAAAACGAAATCGGCGTTTTGTTGTTGGTGGAAATACCAACAATGGGGATATACAAACTGTACCAGGTTTATATCTTTGCATGTGACGAGGCTCAGTCCTGATACGCAACCTGATGACCTAAAAAAGTATCTAGAGGCAAAATTTCCTGAGGTCTTATGTGAAGAGCATGAATCCAAAAGACCGGAGCTTTATAAATCCATGAAGGTGTCAATTAAGCAGGAGCATTATAAGGAAGCTTGGAAAAAAGATGTGTGGCCCAATGGTGTACTTGTCTCCAAGTTTTTTCTGAAAACCAAGATAAGGCCACGCTCAGAGGAAGTGGTGAATCTGTAGGCCCTAAATGTAAAATGTGTTGATTTTGTTTTTGAATATGCATGTACTGAGCTGTTTTTTAATAATAAGTATATTTTTGTTTCTTGTTTTTACAGGAGTCCTTCAGCCAGAGTAAGTGACTTTCTATGTCATTTTAACAACTTTTTAGATAATCTTAGTGTATGTCAGGTTGGCGGAGTTGTTCTTTGTGGAGATTTTAATATCAACTTTGACGCTAATGTAGATAACAGGGATGCCAATGAAATGACAAACAGTCTAGCAAGTTATGGTTTGTTTTCAATGATTAATGAGTATAGCAGAGTTACAGGTAATGGTCAGTCACTCATAGATAACATTTTCAGTAATTTTAACACAAATTTATGTAATTCTCAGAGCGTTGATAACTGCATTTCTGATCATATGATGCAAATAGTCAAGTTTACATTTAATTCAGACACTTCGAATTCTCCTATAGGATTTAAATATGTTAGAGACTTTAAAAAAGGGGCTAACATAATTTTAATTAAAAGTCTTACTGCTAAACAATGTTGGAATTGTGTATATGCAAGTGGTAGTAATTCTAGTGAAAAATTTACTAATTTTTCCAATCTTTTTCAGGATTTAGTCTCTAGGGCCTTTCCTCTTGAACTTAAAAAACAATACAAATTTTTTTCCCACAAAAAAACATGGGTGACAAATTCAATTATAGAGGAAGGGAATGACTTAAGAAACCTTCATAAATTATGCAAGATAATTAAAGATGAAGGGCTCTGGGACACTTATAAGGCTAAATTAATAAAACATAAGACGAACATTCGAAATTGCAAATACAATTACAACGAACAGGTTTATCTGAATAGTAATAACAAAGTAAAGGCAACATGGAACATAATTAACAGTGAAGTCAGTATAAAGATAAACAAAAATTATCCAGAAATATTCAATGACCCCTCTGGTCAAGAAATTAAAAATTATAACGATGCTGGTAATTCTTTTAATAACTACTTTCTAGATTCTCTAGAGAATCTTCAAAGCGGCAATGCTGTGAGTGGTATGAATGCAGTTAGCTGTGCAAATTCTGTCTTCTTATCTCCGGTAACCGTACCGGAGGTTGAATGTATAATTGATGTCATTTCAAGGAAAGATTCCACAGGTTGGGATGGGGTTCCTTGTTCTGTACTTAAACATGTTAGTAAGTTCATTGCCCCAATTTTGACATATTTAATAAATTGTTTTTTTACTGATGGAATTTTTCCAGATATTTTGAAACCTTCAGTTGTCAAGCCAATTTACAAAAAGGGTGACAGAGAGGCCATTACTAACTATAGGGCAATCTCCTTACTTTCATCTTTTTCTAAAATTTATGAAAAGGCTTTTCATGAAAGACTTACTACTTTTCTATCTAAAAATGGGTTACTATATGAAAATCAATTTGGCTTTACAAAGGGGAGATCGACTCAAGATGCAATAATTCATACTCTTAATAATATCATGAAATTTCTGGAGAATAAACAACTGGTAATGGTATTGTACTTTGATTATTCGAGAGCTTTTCAAATGGTTGATCATATTATTTTAAAGGGTAAACTTTATCAATGTGGGGTAAGGGGGTTGGCCTATGATTGGCTGTCCTCATATCTTTCTAGTCGCACACAAAAGGTAATCTTGAAAACAAACAATGGGGAGTGGGAGTCTCATTCTCGTTATGTTGAGAGGGGAGTGCCGCAAGGCAGTGTCCTTGGACCTTTACATTTTTTAATTTTTATAAACACAATTAGATCCACCGAAATAGCTAGAAGGTTCATGCCAGCCTTGTTTGCAGATGATGTATCAGTGGTCCTGGCCAGTACTAATAAAGAATCCCTAAGCTTCATTGCTTCAGAGTGCTCTCAACTTATGCAAAGGTTTAGCTTAAATAACTCACTTCTTTTAAATCTGTCCAAAACTGAATGTCTTTTGTTTAGTAATAAACCCCTTGATTATAGCATCTTGGTACAGTCAAACGCAGGATTTTTAAAGCAATCGAACTCAGTAAAGTTTTTGGGGGTACGAATAGATGCCCAGTTAACTTGGAAGGAGCAAATTGACAGCATTAATAAAAGACTGAGCTCTTTTAACTTCGCTTTGTGGAAGCTCAGAGCACATGTAAATCACAACATATTATTATCTTTTTACCATGCTAATGTA
>MU181936.1:334984-357988 GCA_016904865.1 Pissodes strobi | reverse complement strand
CATTGGTGATATACAGCAACCCTGTTTGAGACCTTTAGTTACATTGAATCCACCTGTAAGTTTATTGCCTATTCTGACTTTGGCTGTGGAGTTTTCATATAGTGATTTTATAGCTTTTAAAAGTTCAATACTGATGATACTTTTCTCAAGGGCTTCCCACAATTTTTTTAGAGGTACGCTGTCATATGCTTTTCGTAGGTCCACAAACAACATATGTACTTCCTGGTTATATGCCATTTTTTTTTCATTATTTGGCTTACAGAAAATAAATGGTCCACTGTTGAGCGACCTGCTCTGAATCCTGCTTGCTCTTCCGATTCCTATCCCTGTGTTCGCGTTCAATTTTGTTTTTTATAATTTTCCCGTATATTCTACTAATGCTACTTGTGACTGATATGCCTCGATAATTATCGCAGCTTTCCTTTTTGTGTATAGTAGAGATATACGATATTTTCCATTCCATTGGGACTGGTGTTCCATTTAGATATGTTTGAAACAGTTCTCTTAGATATAGAAACAATGTGTCTGTACGGTATTTTATTAATTCTGCCGGGATGTTTCCAGGTCCTGGTGCTTTGCCATTTTCTAATGTTTTGCAAACCTCTTTCATTGTGCAGAAATTCTGATAGATGATCTTGTTGTTATAAGGTTGTGATATTCGTCGGTGTTCTGAAATTCTGCTCGATTTTCCGTCAAGAGCCGTCTAAAGTGATCCTCCCATACCTGCGAACTAATTGGGCTAATAAGGTCTCGCTTCTTATCTTGTTTTAGTGAACTGATAATTCGTCGGTGCTTCTGGTCACCCAAAAAGTTGTTTATTCTGGAGCACTTCTTTTCCCATGTCTCATTTTTCTTCTGGCTTATTAGTCTTCTTACCTTGGTCTGTGCCTCTTTGTACTGTTCTTTGGCGCTATTTGTTTTGGAGTTTAGGTAGGCTTTATATTTATGTTTTTTTCTCTGTTATTTCTTCATCGATTTCCGAGTCCCATCAATACGGTTTTAACCGTTAGCTTTGCTTTTCTTTTATTCCTAAAGCTTCCATATGCATTCTTTTATTGAATTATATAATGACGTTGGATCATTCGTCTGAGATATATTTATTAGTTTTTGATCCAGCCTGGTCTGGTAGAGTTTTTTGACGCTGTCATGGTCAAGACTTTCCAAATTGTATTTTACTTGCTCCATCGTTTCCAGTTTCTCTTCGGTGATGGTATTTGTTGTTATGGGTTTCTGATACTGAAGGAGTACCTTCGATCCAACAGCATAATGATCACTGCCGCATGTCGCTCCTCTAAATACTCTAACGTCCTGTATAGTCAGCTTTGTTTTCTGCCTTATTATTATATAGTCAATAATTGACTTTAGCCTCCTAGTTTGCTGTGTCCATGTATATTTATGTATATCTCGCTGTTGGAAGTAACCGTTCATAACACGAAGTTCATGGTGTCCACAAAGGTTGGTTAGTCGATTTCCATTATAATTAATGATATCTTCACCATGTTGGCCTACGATCTGGTTTTTTAACTGTTTTCCAGTTCTACTATTTACGTCGCCGAGTATAAGTATTTCCTTAGCAGATCCAATCTTTATAATTTCCTCGTTCAGCTGTTCGAAAAATTCACATTTCTCGCCAACCAGTGCATAATCGTTAACTGCATACACTCCTATTATTCTTAGTTTATAACCATGCAAATTGATGTTCATCTTTATAAGGCGCTCGTTGACAGCCTCCCACGTAGTTATATATTTTCTTAGATTCCTTCTAATTAGTATTGAAACTCCTTGTTTGGCTCTACATTCCTTTGGCACGCCGCTATAGAAGTGGTCATATTTACCTAAGTTTTCAGAACCCTTTCCCTTCTTCTTCGTCTCCGTGAGTACCATTATATCCATCTTTAGGTCCTTAACGTCCCTTAGAATTTCGTCTAGTTTTCTGCTGAACCCTGGATTTTTAGCGAGGTGTTACTCCTCGATCCCTCCTCCTTCCTCATCTATTGTAGTATGAGGCCCCAAGCTTGGGACTGGCGTGGCGGGGGCATTTTAAAGGTTTTAAATAGTTAATAAATATAATTAATATTAGTCATTGTTGAATAATGGCCCCAAAGAAGGGTATCTACCAGAAGTTTTAATTTTTTTTTTATAGTCATGAGGACTGAGTCCTATTTTAGTTTGTTTTATAGTATACAGCTGATGTTTTTTGAATCTAACCAAATTTTGAGATATATATACTTTTTCGTGATTGGCTCCAGACGTTCAACGTAGTCAACAAAAGTAATTTTGTTGCTAGTAACAAATTTACACTTCTATTATGCAAATAATGTTTAGCCTTTACTGAAACTTTCCCCCCTGCTTCTAATTTAACTCCCTCTTCTTCCAGTTCTTTAGCAGTGAAAAATAATTCGGTAGCATACATTTCTAATCTTAATGCAATATCATCTATTTGCATACCCAGAATATTTTTCAGCATCTAATTATAATAATGAAAATCATAAATCGTTGTTGTGTACAGATCTAGTAGGCTCATTTCGGCATATATAGGCTTATTAAAAATTATCTCAGATTTGGCAAGCTCAATAATTATAAGATTTGTTATTCTACTATTTTTAAAGTAAAACATCTTCCCAATTTATATCCAGATTTACGGATGGTTTTGTATATTTTCGATAGTTTTTCCAAAGAGTGCATTACTCATTGACTTTAACAAGTTCTCTTCAAACTCATTAGTTGCATTTAATCAGAGACGTGTGTTAAGTCTTATGTAGGACTTTAGCCATAGAGATTGTGAAAATTAGAAGACTCGATGTATAGTTTTGATTTAAATTCCTAAGGTTAAAGTGTGCAATTTTCGGTAGTGAATCACATACTCAGTTTCCAAAAGTTTGCTGCTCTCAGCATGTTCAGGAGTTCCATGTGCTGGGCATGGCGAAAGGTCTGAAAAAAATTATAATAAAGCCCGCGAGGAATTTCAAGATCAGCTTCTATGGTCTAGGCAGGGTATCTGCTATAACATCATCGAACATTTTTGAAATATTTCAATTATTAATATTTTTGCCGAATAGCCAGTTAAAGCCTCCATAACCAAACAGATGTTTAAGATAAATTTTTGGTAATTTTGCTACTAAGTAATCCGATCTAGGCAAATAGTTCGAATCTCTCTCTCTCTAGTCGTTTACTTCATCTCATGAAGTGTCGTGACCTTATGTTTGTCGTTCACGTTATGGTGCTTGTAATTCCTCTCCATTTGTCTCTATCTGGAGCGCATCTTATGCTTTCTTGTAATGGTTTCCCTGTGAAGTGCTTAACTTGGTCCAACCAGCATTTGGGCGAGGGCCCCGAGGTCTTATTCATTCGACTTTTCCTTGGATTACAATTTTTTCAAGATTGTCATCTCTTTTTCTGCTCACATGTCCAAAATTATTCGAATAGTCTTAATTAAATTAGTAATTGTTTTTTTTTTATTTTAAAAGACAGTTTCATTATGCAATTACAGCTACAATTGTTATAATTGAATACGCAACCTCTTAATCATTTAAGAGTGGAAAATTCGGCAAGACTTTAACAGCAATAAGAATCTGAATTAAAATTTAATTAAGTTTCAATAAGATACAGATCTTCATCTCTCACACTATACTTACAATTTTTAAAAGACCTGCTTCCTGATAAATAGATTGGAGAACAGGTTCGACCTACTGGGCCCGTGAAATCTCCTGATTTTACTCCTAGGAATTTCATTCTGCAGGCCCATCTGAACTTCACGATGCAACGATCGAAGAGCTTCGCCCCTGAATCGTCAAGATTTATTCGCACCAGGCAAATATATGAAAATATCAAGCCGGGATTCGAAAACATGAAATCAAATAGAAACCATTTTATTAATTAAAACTGTAGGAAATAGAGCAAATAAAGTACAACTTCAGAAGTTTTAATTAAAATAATAATTGGATTTTTAATTCTCATAGTTATGAAAATAATGAGTAACTTGAAAGGTAAAACCTTTATAAGTTTTCTTATGGATGGAAGTACTTATTAATAGCTATATTCTGTGGAATCACAAAAGGCACAAGCAGATTTTAAAATTTAAATCTGACATATGTAATACCGTGACTTGACATGACTCTTAGGGTCTCAATATCTCGGGTTAAAGTTGATATCCGGTATAAAATTGATTTTTTTATTTAACTAATCCAAATCGAAATTGGTGTCAAGTAAGCTGAAAATAAAAATGATGTTCAAGTACGACGGATCTGCTTTAACTTTATGTTTCAAGCTGTTCAATAACACCCAATATCAACATGACCCTGTGCCAGTGATATATGAAGCGAATTCATGGAAAATCTTTAACAGAGAATAGGAATTTTGCGAATTGGTGAGAAGTGATCCTTTTTCTTCTTGATGAGCGTTCTCTTTATAGGACGTTGGCAATCAGAAGCATGATATCAAATTTTATAAAAAGTGTCCAAATCACTGGCGTAGTCTTTTGAGCCAAGAAGCTCGGCGGTGATTAAGAATACATTTGGTCTATTTTGCTTGGGTGATGATGCCCGACAGAACGTATCCGGAAGCATTCTACTTTCCTTCTCTCGATTCAATTTCGGTTCAATAATTTTGCTGTTTAGGCGTTGTGTAGGTTCCATGTTCATTACTTCAAGGTATTCTTAATATTCTTCGGTATGTCCTCATTTTAGACTTCCATTCTTTTTTAGAATCTTAGCGATCAATAGTGGTAAAAATTAAAAATGAAATAGGACACATATGTTTTCAGTCAACTCTTTCTTCTTCTTCTTCTTTAGCTACTTATCTTCCCACTTTGGACATAGGCCTCTCTCAGTCTCCGCCAGTTTGATCGGTTTTGTCCCGGTCTTTGCCAGTGTAATCCACTTATTCTCTTTAGATCATCCCCCCCCAGCGCATCGGTGGTCGTCCTCTTGTTCGATGCCCTAGCCATGGCCTCCAGTTGTGTATTAAACTATTCCAGCGGTTGATCTGTTTGTCGCGCATTATGACCCGCAAGGCTCCATTTGAATGACGCTGCATACTCTACGACATCTCTAACGTTTGTTTTGCTCCTGATCCATGTATTTGTTCTTTTGTCTGCCAACCTTATTCCTGGCATGGATATTCCCATGGCCCTTTGTGCTTTTGCGATTTTATCTATGTATGCTTTGGTAAAGGTCCATGTTTGACAGCCACAAGTGAGTAATGGCAGTATACACTGGTTGAACACCTTGCTCTTTAGATACTGAGGTAACAAAAGCCAACTTCCCGAAACCCGCTCATGCCAGTCGAATTCGTCGGGCTATTTCAGTCATTTGATTCTGTTTACTTAACTTGAAAATTTGCCCCAAATATATGTATTCCTCCATTTTTTTCCAGAACACAGTCGTCGACCTCAATATTCCTGTCCTCTTGCGTGTTTGTCATTATTTTAGTTTTCTGTAGGTTCATTTTTAGGCCAACTTTCCATGATGATTCTGCAGATCTTTGACCATAGTTTGAAGCTCATCAAAATATGATTATATTAAAATGACGTCATCTGCGAACCTAAGGTGAGTCATTCTTTTGCCGTTGATGTTTATTCCGTATTCTGTCCATTGTAGAGATCTAAATAGGTACATTTTCCAATGCAAGTGTAAATAGTTTTGGGGATATTACGTCGCCCTGCCTGACGCCCCTTTCTATTGGTATTTTTCGAGTTTTTTGTTCCAGTTGTATCGCCATGATTGCTTTTTCGTATATAATATTAATTAACTGGATCAGGAATCAGGAATCTTTTCCTGTAAGACAAACTTGCCCAACTTAGTGGGGTAACTTAGCAAACGATCTCATTTTTTTTAGTTTCTACACAGATTACATAGGAAGGCACTATGTTATTTCTCAAAAACACTACCTATACTCGCCAAATTGTGGCCATTCTTCTTGGTTCAATCCGTATTCCTCTCCAAAATAAGGACAGTAATATTATCCTCTCCCTCGTTCTCAATTTTCTTAAATCCATCGAATCTCTTTATTTTATTTTATATTGATGTGATGCAACTTTTAATATTTATAAATACTTCCTCAAAGTCACTTCAAAATAAGGTCAGTAAATATCGTTTCCTTCATTCTCAGTTTTCCTAACACCATCACATCTCTTTTTTTTCTTTTATTTTTTTGTGATGCAATTTTAATATTTATAAATACTTTTTTACATTTATTTTATATACTTTTTTCATTTCCAATAATAGGTATGATAGATGAATAAAATTAATATATGCAAGTTTGGACAGGTGAACTTGTCCCACTGACGCATTGCCAAACTTGCTTTACTATTCAAATAGGCATAAAAATATTTTTTATGGAACACAGCTAAGTAGCTTTGTTCCCGGATATTACGGAATGAGGTGTGTCGGTGGAGGACTCCATGTCTGACCAGGTACATAAGCATAAAAATGCTCCTCCTCGCTTTATTTTATTGTTTGCCTGTAACAGGGAAACTATTTGCAATTTTTAATGCCACTTACAGAGTTTACCCGTTAATGTCCATTCTTATTTGTGTGTGAATTTTACCAAAATCGGACCATAATTGGGCAAGATATCAAAAAATTAAACTACATTTTTTCCCCCCAAAAACACGGGTTTTTGATAAAAGTGTCATAAAATTGGCAATTTTCAATTTTTTGGTCTTAAAATTGAGCAATTCCCAATTTAATCTCTTTTCAACATGTGTGAAAATACATCAAACACTCTGTATGTCTAAATGTAAGAATTCCCACGACAAAAGCACTATCAAACGTGCTCCGCAGGATCTAAAAATCGTGTATACAGTGCATTTATTTAATCTCCTAACTTTTGATTGGTATATTTTAGTGAAATTTAGAGGACATTTAGTAAGGAAACATTAACTTTATTTTAAGACAAAAATTACTGATAAAAATGTCAAAAGCCAGATTTCAGAAAACAAAAAACAAACTTATATCAACATTTTTGACAGTCTATTTTTTGTGCTCTTTCCAATGGTGAAGTCCGTTTATACCATTTTTTTTTCTCCGACATTTCCGGTAAAACGGGCGAAAATCGCATGGGAAAGAATTTCCAAAAAATATCCCCCTGCGGTTTTTGGTGAATTTTCGGAAAACTCTGGGAAATTTCGTGGCGGGTCCTATTTTTTTTGAAAGCCAACAAAAAAATACATAAATGCAATAATTTCCTCATATTAATAGTCTAACACTTATAATTTCGTCACAAATTCATCGTGAATTTCGCGTTCTGATAAAAAAAAATGAAAAAGTAACTTTTTGTATAGGCGCCTTTGACAACGAGAAATGCGCCGTAAAAAGTATCTGTATATGGATTTTCGAATTATTTTTGGCCTTCTCTTTTGATTGTACTTTTACGATAGGAATGAATCGCTCAAAATACATAATATCTACTTTGTTTCATCCAATTACAATATAATGTAAGCTCGAGGGGACTTTTTTGATAATTCAATTGAAATACAAAGGCCACTTTATTGTCTCCTTTAAAGCTAACACCAATAAATTTTTTTATCATAATCTCTAATCATTTATGGGAAAAATCGAACTAACATAGTTTTGCAATGTTAAATCATCTGCGAAAAGTCGAACAAGCAGAAACTATGGTGAAAGGTTCTTTCTAGATAATACGAAAATTTAGTATATAATAAAGTCCATAGAGGCCCTGATTGCACTCCCGAAGGGACAGATACATATTCGGATTTAAAATTGTTAAATCGCCCAATTTCAATATATCTTCCGGTCGAATCAGTCCTTCAAATATTACGGAGTTATTAGTATTTTATAAATTCGCCATCATCCCAATGCTGCAATGGTGGCATTGAGTACCAATGAATGGGATCGCAATATTAATAATTCAAATGGAGTCCAGATACGTGAAATTGTTACTCGACGACGTATTCATGGTAAATTGTATATAGAAGATTGAGGCAAAGGGCGCAAAACGACGCGGTCCGGCAAAGTAATGACTAGTAATGAGGCTGGCAGCAAATTGCTAGTGAATTAATAATGTTCGTATGAAAGGGTGTTTAAAGCGTGACATATCCTGCTTGATGGAAACCGGCTACTAACCATGAATAATTCCGATGCATCCTAACTCGTTTTGTTTCTGAGCAAGCCGCATTGGGATGTACGTACCATCAATTCTTTATTTCTCTTGCATACAATATGGCGCTACAGAAAATATTATATAATAAAGCTTTGTAATAGTGTTATTTTTTTTAGAGTCAATGTCATTGATTTCAAGCCACATTATTCCTCAGCTTTATCTGCACTTAATCTATCAATTTAAAATAACTGAAAGGAGTAACCTAAGTCTGAAACTGAAATATTAATATGAATGATCACAAAATGTGCTTTGTTGAAAAATTATTAGAGAAAATTATACCGCTTACCGTTAAAAAATGAAATTCAGTATGGGACCATTTTATTGATTTTTGTCTACTGAGAAATTGCGATCTTTTTTCAATCAGAGAAATAGCCTATTAGAATATTAGATCTTCAGTGTGGATATGGATAGCGAATACTAAATACAAAAAGTAATACAATTGCTCAAATTTCTAGTCTAGAGAGATATCTATTGAAAATGAAAAGGATTCAGATAATAGTATATTATTTTATATGGAGGAAAAGTGATACTTTTCATGGCGCGCTCGTGTTTAACAGCCGAACGGAGTGAGGCTGGTAATAGAGAGCAAGCCATGAAAAGTAACTTTTCCTCCAAATAAAATATGCTGTTTTTTCTTCAAATGTCGACAAATTAATGCAAAAACATCTCTTTTTAATAGTAATAATATCTAATTATTGTTAAAGATAAATGGGTTCTCAAGGCGCCTTTGACCGGTGTCGGTGAATAAGGCACAGGTTGTTGCTATAGTAATGTAACATAAAGCTGTCAGTGGACACTGTCAAAAATAATAATTTTTTTAAGATATCTTCACCGATTGCGTTTTAATTCCGTATTGATAAGCAGTTATTGAGTAAGTTCGATTAAATAATAACCAATTTATTCCTAAATTAGTGATTTTTAGAAATGCAGTCACAAATTGAGTGATAAATACAAATTTTAGTTTAATAAATCTTGACTTGTTGACGCTTATTTTGTTGTCTGTTTGTATTGTATCTATGTTGCTATGAAAACACTTTTACCTCCGCCGGCGGAAAAGTGAAAAGTAAAGCTCCGGCGGAGGAAAAACGAAACTTCACCGCCGCCTACACAGTCGAGTAATGACGGATTTACTGACGTTTGAAGAAAAAAATATTGAATATATTAACAAAGTTTCATAGACATGAATTGATCCACAACTTAAGCTCTGAACATCGCAATCTGTTATATCAGCCATGCTGATGTTATATGTACTCAAAAATGGGAATTATAATAAATTAATTCTTCATTTTCCCTTGCTATAGTTAATGATAATAATCAAGGGTTTTAAAATTGGTATGTATTTGCATATCGAATTTTATTTTTACATTTCGGAAACACTATCTATACAGGGATTTCGGTTTTCGTTGTAATTGGGGGTTGGCCGCTTTTTAGCAGATATAGAGGGTTGCTGCTTTTAAGACATTGTTGCTAATTTTTTGTGAAACCAAAGATGCCGTAAACAGATTTTTCCTAACCTCCCTCGTTCTTGCGGTTTTGAAGCTTTGGCTACCCCTCATAGCTCCGTTATGCTTAAACTTATGGCAAAAGTAAAAATTGCAACTTTTAGTCTTTTCTACATAGAATTCAGTAAGGTACCTATATTTTTCTAATTGCAATAATTTTTGAGATATGACTCAAACATATAATTTTTTAAACGGGAAGGGTATCCCATATATTTTTTCATAGTTCGTACGGGCTCGTCTGAGTAGCACCGTGTCGCGAAAACTGCATCCCTCTTTATCTACTAACTGCAACAAAAGCGTACAAATATTGTTGAAATTTTAGCTAATTTTCTAATCATGAAATGCTGTGCTTTAATCATGTTTCAAAGCAATGAGAAAGTGGAAATACACTTTTTCTATTAGCATCAGACTCAGAGAAACTATAATGAAGCGGCTAGACCATTTCATGAGTTTAATCCAGCGGTTACGTAGTAAACGTAGTTCCTTGTGGCAAGTGTCATACTATTTAAACCGAGAGAGGTGATTGGGCAGCCACTGCAATCAACTCGAACTGTTGATGATATCATAGATGCCAGTAAATCAACAGTTTATGATATATTAAAAAACATAAATGTCATCCATATAAAGCTTATTTTCATCACATGAATCAACATGAACTAATTAATACTATCAATAATAAATTCGACGATGATGGAAGATCGATTTAATAGAACCCAACATAAAAATATCAACGAGCAAATTTCAGGTATTGAGATGGGGTTTGAAACCACTAAGAAAGATATTATTCAATCAGTACAGATTGACTATGAACAGTTAGAGATTAAGGTAAAAGATTTCCTCAATATTTTAGTAGCTGATGCATTGAACCCTATTACCGCTGATTTAGATAAACTGCTCTATGGTAGATAGAAGATAAACTAAAAAAGGCAGTTGATGAAATTTTGAATGCTAAATTAAGCGCAAATTTAACACTATTATTAAAAAAATATGATGGAAGATATGTTGTATGCAGTAGCTGATGCACTGGAACCTATTACTTCTGATTTGGATAAACTGAAAAAAGAAGCATACATATTTGTAGAAAAATTTGTAAATATATCTACATTACTTATTTATATTCAGTTCAAGAATATTTACGATCAGAAATGCAAGAGAGCAAGTGGTTAAAGAACTTCATAGATCTGCTCACAAAAAAATTTGCTAGAGGAAGATTTATTTAATATGGATTGCATGATACCTTTGCCACAGATCTTGCCCAACTCGATCAGAATTCTCGTGAAAATAATGAGTATAAGTATATACTAGTCGTAATTGACTGTTTTTCGAAATATCTTTGGCTGTACAATCTAAATCTGCTGAAGATGTTACAAATTCAATGGGAATTATTCTGAAGACATCGAAGAGAATCCCTAAAAAGCTTATTTCTGATAATGGGAAAGAACACTAAATGCCCTATCCGAAAATCTAATGAAAAAATATAGGATACATCACTATAGCACGTTTAGTGTTTTAAAAGTATTTATGGCAGAGCGAGTAATTCGAACTATAAATGAAAAACTATTTAGACTATTCATATTAAATGACAACCATAAGTGGATACATTTATTAGAATAAGTTACAGATACCTACAATGGCTCAAAGCATAGCACGATTCAGATGAAACCGAAAGATGTAAATAACACGAATGAGAAAAAATTGCTGAATTCTGTTTTTGTGTATATTAAAGTTGCTGGTAAACAAAAATTCAGAGTTGGTCGAATAAGTAAATATAAACATGTTTTCCGAAAAGGATATACACCGAATGAGTTGTTTAAAATATCTCAAGTAAAAGAATCACAAATCCTGCAACATGTATATTGGAAGATTTTCAAGGATATCCTATAAGTAGGTGTTTTTATGAAGAAGAATTACAGAAAACTAAACAGTCTGCTGTTTTCTTAATAGAAGAAATTTTACGAAATAAGGGGAATAAAATCCTTGTAAAATGGCTGGATTTTGATAAATCTTATAATAGCTGGATTGATAAATCTAAGGATGTTATGTTTTAGTAACGAAGAGGCTTTTTCACATAAATTTTTTATTGATGGCTCCAGTCTTTCTTCAATGAACTCCTGTCATTATCGCAGCTATTGAAGCAGATAGGAAAGATTCGATTTTTCAATAGTATGAACCATCTTATGTTTACTTACCTGTTGGAAAATTACCCATTATGAATTTCATGGGCACTGGGGTTGGCTGATAAGGAGTGACTGAGTGGCCGCCACGTTCTCCGGATCTTACTACACTTGATTTTTTATATGAGGTTATTTAAGGGAACAAATGTTGCATCTAAATATCGAAATGTAACGACCTGTATCTGGGTCAGTGAGTACATTTTGATTACACTAAACACATAACATAATATGCCCAGAATTTTATTGATTTATTTTAACTTATTCCAGACTGTACTAAGACATTTTGGATTCTCGAGACATATCGAAGTTTTAGCAAACACATTTGATTGCTCAGTCAGTAATTCCACAAAAAGATCGTTATTGGCCTGTCAAATATTTCAAAGATTATGCTTAGTTCTAATTCGAAGCCTTGTGCAAGGCGAATTTCCAATTTGTAGATCTTTAAATAATTTAAAGCTTTCTGATGTAAGCTTATTCTATAACGTCTTCTTCTCCTTCTTATACTGCGCCTGTTATGACACAATCGCCCTTTCCCTCTTCCTATCAACAAATGAATAATAAATCGCCAGGAGACGACGAAATTAGCATTGAAATTATCAAAATGGGAAGAACAGCACTACTAAACATACTGTGCCAACTATATAATGCTTGCCTGAGGAATACTACAACCCCTTAACAGTGGGACAAGGCTATTATAATATTTGCTTCACAAGAAGGGAGACATAGCCGAAATACAAAACAATCAGTTTACTTTCGCAGATTTATAAGCTGTTTATGAGGATCATCACCAAAAGACTGACAACGAACTTCGATCTCTATCAACCAAATGAACAGGCAAGATTCCGTAAGGGATATGGCACCAATGATCAGCTCTACATAATAAAAATCTTTATTGAAAAATGCCTAGAGTACAAGTACCTTTGGTGTTCGTCCTCGTAGACTACGAAAAAGCTTTCGACACAGTAGACCACCATAGCATGCTCAAAGCCCTCGCTGATTGCAGAATCGACTATCGTTACACCAACCTTATTAAGCATATCTATAAGAAAGCGAATGTTGTCATTAGATTCCATGAAGACATTTCCGACTCCCAAAGCATTCACCAACCTGCTGGAGTTCATGTTCAAGCGTAATAAAATCGATAACTATGGTGTCAACATCAATGGCGACAAGCTTAGTCATCTTCGCTTCATCGATGATCTGGTATTAATTACAGACAAATTCGAAGAAGTAATAGAGACGCTAAAGGAACTGAAACTAGAATCCAAAGAAGTTGGGCTAAATATTAACATTAACAAGACAAAGTTCATGACTAATCTGGTCATCAGTGAAGACCTAAAAGTAAATGACATGAATATTGAGCAAATATGGTCGTATAGTTACCTGGGCCTCGAAATTCGATTGTGGAGAAACAATCAGACTTATGAAATCGGCAGAAGAATAGGTTTCACTAGTGCAACCTTTGGAAGACTGAGCTACATCTTAAGATCAAATTCCCCATGTGCCAAAAGAGAAGGGTCTATAATCAGTGTGTTTTTGCCTGCGTTAACAGTAGGGATACTATGGGGAGTGAACGCCCTCCGCCGCGCGGAGGGATGCGCAGTAGCAAAAATCGTCCACGTGGGCTACGCCATTTTTAAATAGACAGAATAAACAGGTCAGATAGGACAGGTCAGACAGGTTAGACATGATATACTGGTTAGACAGGACAGGGCAGACATGTTAGACAGGACAGGTCAGACTGACCTGTCCTGTCTAACCTGTCTATTCTGTCCTGTCTAACCAGTCTATCCTGTCCGTCCTATCCTGTCTAGCCTGTCTGACCTATCCTGTCTGACCTGTTTATTCTGTCAATTTAAAAATGGCGTAGCCCACGTGGACGATTTTTGCTACTGCGCATCCCTCCGCGCGGCGGGGAGATAAGCAAGGAAAGAGCAATGTTGGGGCATTCTTTGAGAGATAGGGTTGCGAATATTGAGGTGAGAAGAAGAAGTGGGGTCACATATGCCATTGCAAGAATATCAAATCTCAAATGGAATTGGGCGGGTCCCCTGGATAGAATAAACGATGGCAGATGGACAAGAAAAATAATCTAGAGACCCAGAGATCATGCACTTCGCAGCAGAGGCATACCGCCTACCAGAATGTCAGACAATCTGAAGCGCATCCATACAAACTGGATGAATACAGCGCGGGACAGAGAGAGGTGGAAATATTTACATTTACGTCCAGAAGTGGACGACCATACAGCTGATTGATGATGATCAACAAATAAAAGCATAACAACTAGCACTAGAACAAATCAGCATCTATTCCATGCGCAAGCCATGGATTGGGTAAATGATATCCTAACCTCTATATTTTATAAGGCTAAATCTGCTCCAGCAATGCCTGATATTGTACCTCATCTAACTTTGAGACCAAACTTTTGGGATAACAATTCATCAACATAGTACTAAAGTCCAAATGAGCTCTGACTAGTCCTTTATGCATCATCTGCAATATGCTAGGTTGCGCTCACCACCAAGCTCAGGAGACTGCCTTCATACAATTTATTTACTTAAGAGCATTATCGGTAATAGCATTAATTTTACTTTCAGTGTCAATCATCGATTCAATATTACACCTAAGTACCCAAGTTCATTTTTCTAACTTAAGGTCTGATTTCTAATACAGAGTTTAGGATATCTTTTAACCGATCCTCCCTCAAATAAAATAGCCATTGATTTTCCATGCGATACACTTAAGCTATGTTCAAGAAGCCAGTTTAAAATATTATTCAGACACTTATTTATTTGTTATTCCATTAAATGCAAATCTTTACCACTAATAAACACAGCAATGTAATCTGAATATTGTAATAAGGTTACATACCTTTCCACTTCCTTATTAAGATCATTTATATAAACACTAGCTGACCCGGCGAACTTCGTACCGCCTAAGAGCCAATTAATGTCGTGTTAACTTTTAGCTAAACTTAATTTATTATTTTATTAACGTAAAAAAATCAATACAAAACATTTATTATGTTCGGTGGTTTATTAGGATAATATATTTAAAGAAAACAAAAATTCAATAAATGTTCAAAAATCAAGTATTTCAATAACGTGTCAGCAAGACATTTGCTTTATTGCAGCTATGTATATTGCTGCATGGGTTGACTCAGGTTGATTCTCTTTACTGAAGCACATTGTGATATACGACATTTTTCGTTTTATTATCATGCGCATTTATTATTAGTTTATTAGGGTAATATATTTAAAGAAAACAAAGATTCAAAAAAAGTACAAACATCAAGTATTTCAATGGCATGTCAGCAAGACATTTGCTCTATTGCAGCTATGTATATTGCTGCATTGGTTGACTCGGATTGATTCTCTTCACTGAATCACATTGATATATACGACATTTCTTGTTTTATTCTCAGGCGCAAGAACAAATAAAGCAGATGGTTTGCCGACACGTGAACATGCCACGTAAAATTTACCATCAGAAAAACATGCATTTTCTACATTCAGACCACAAACACTCAAGGCTAGGCCTTGTGATTTGTTAATCGTCATGGCGAATGCAAGACAAAACGGAAATTGAATTCGTTTAAACTCAAACGGCATATCGGTTGGGATCATCGAAATCCGCGGAATGAGAACTTCCTCATCTTTGAGTAGTTTTCTTATTACCAAACGCGTTCCATTGCATAGTTTTGGTTGGTTTAGATTTTGAAGCATGGTGACTACCGAGCCAACCTTCAGTTGGAAGTTGTGCGGTGGTAAGCCAGGCACATCCAAGGAGTTTAAAAATTCAGTTGGATAGTTGTTGGCTTCGTCTTCGTTTGTTACACAGTCAATAGATTTGAATGGATGCAGAGTACCAACGATTTGATTTTGAATTACGAAGTTTATGTCATTCACATCTATGTTCTTAGCCGCCAAAATTGCTCGCTCACTCAACCATTTGTTATTTTTGAGGTTAGCAATGATATTCGGAAATACTTTGTTGATGAGATCGTCTTTCGATGAGACGAAATTACAAAAATTCGGAGGAAATGAAATCAATCCGCTCGATTCGTCGACCGGAACACGACCATTACCGATAGTCAGCAATTGCTTTGAGAAATCTTCAGCAGATGGATCATTCAGCAATGCAACTCTCATGTTTGTCGCCAGCTGAAATTTCTTCACATAGCGCCACAGATTTGACGATTTGAAGCAAGCGTTTATTTCATCGGCAGCAGTCGATCTTGGAATGACTGGCAGTGTTTGGCGGAAATCGCCAGACAATAAAATCATTGCGCCTCCAAAACATCTCGAGTCATTGCGCAGATCTTTCAATGCTCAGTCAAGTGCTTCCAGTGCGCGTTTGTGCGCCATTGTGCATTCGTCCCAGATGATTTTAGATGCTACTAAAACTTTGGCCATTGCGGAGTGTTTCGCAATGATACATGTCGGTTGTTCATTAGTTTGACGGTTTAACGACAATATTAAGGCTGAATGAGCTGTACGGCATCCTTCTAACAATGTGGCCGCTATTCCAGAAGAAGCAACTGCTACCGCAATGTCAGATCTTGCACGAACAGTGGACAAAATCAATGGCATGAGGAATGTCTTCCCAGTTCCACCGGGGGCATCCAGAAAAAATAAGCCACTATTTCCATCGTCAATTGCCTTCATTAATGTATTATAGACTTCCTTTTGTTGGGGGTTCAACAGGGATACATTCGTTTGAACTGACTGGTATAATTCATGTTGTTCACGTTCCAATTCTCCAATAAATGCGTCATTCATTCCACGATCTGGTGCTGGCATTCCTAACCTGACCAACAAACTGCCGCACATGAGGTAACACATGCCTTTGATCAAGAGCAAAGCCTGGTTATGCATCTCCTGATTCACCTCAAGATCGGGACTTCTTCAGCGATTGTCATGTCTCATTGAGCATCGTTTTCAAGCAAATTTAGCTCTTGACATGCAGCGCGAACTGTTGGGCACACTATACCATTAACAGTTCGTAATGATTGAAATGATGTGGGCCCACGAAGATTCACCAGGCACAACCGCAAATAGAAGCATTTATCATTCTTCGGATGAACTGTGTAAATACGACCAAGAGCATCAGTAGAACGCACATCCGGATGACCTGGAACCGCATCGCCTTGCTTCCGACGTTGAAATTTCTTCAATGAAGCGTTCCAAGTGTAATAACGTGGCATCTCCGAGTAAAGCAACGTTCCTGCAAACGTATCGCTTTGGCAAATCTCAAGGAAACTGGTCAATGTTGTCGCTGGAGGAGTTTCAGCACGTTGAGCAACATTCGACGCGATGAAATATACTCGTTGTCCATTCTCCAGATGCAGCGTCAAATGTACAATAGTTTGATGACGTTCGTGAATAGGGAATGAGAATATACGCCAAATCGCCTCATTGCAATTCACATATCGACCAACTTGATAGCGCGTAATTTCATCGTTGGTATTGGAGGTTTTGATGCCAAAAACTGCCATATCGCTGCCTTTCGTAACATATTTACAGATGTATTTGATGGAATTCACCGAATCGCAATACTTAATGTTGTTAATTTACTATCGATGTTTAAGCAACACTAATCGACCGAATGATCTGAAATGATTGATACCAATCGATTTGACAGTTGTTGTCATTTATTCTCTATATATTTTTTTATATTTCGATTCGAGTGCTTTCTATGTATTTCAATATCTTTCTAGATTTGAATATGCCACTTTCCCACTATTTTCCGTTGAATTTCTATCCTATAATTGCCACTGATTGCAGTGGACATCAAATATTACTAAAAAACTATAATCGTGCATGACATGAGCTGTCAATTGCGGAAGATGACGGAGTTCCAAGCCTAATTTATAACTAATTTTGTGTATAATTTTTTATCCGAAAATTTTTCCGACATTTTAATAGTTATTCTGCTATTCGGGGCGGAGACAAATCCAACAAACCAAAGATCATAAAAATCGGTTCAGCCGTTCTTAAGTTATAAGTGGTGTAACTAACCCGACTTTGTTTTATGTATATAAGATTAAACAAAAAAGGGGTCAACCTTGAAGTATTCCTTTATTTGTGATTTGAGCACCTATCAAATTTGAGTTATTTTTTATATAAATTCACCTTTCACAAAACAGATTTTGTATTAATATTATTATGTCTTGTGGTATTTTCATATAATTCAATTTATCCAATACCTTCACTATATCTATATTGTCATATGCAGTTGGCATGTCCATTTTTAGTTGCACACCGTAGATTAATTCAGGTTGTGTCATGGTTGTTAAAGCATCTATTGATGGCGCTGACCGAAGTAGTCCTACACCATGGAATAAACAAGTGAGAGAAATAGTTGATGATTAATAAACATGCAACCGAGAGCCAGAGTACAGAATTTTCACTCCCAAATACTTGAACCAAAATATTTCCTGCAGTCATTCCGTTTGCGGAATATCGCAACGACCTAATTAGCAGCCAGACACATTTTGCTATCTGTGCGTTTCCGCTTTCCCCACGTTCCGTGTATCGTTAAACGTAAAAAACCACCCCATTAGCTAAGGGAGCGTTTGTATCATTTTACCAGCTTAAACGTTCCGACGCGACGTATATATTCAAATCTTCTAGTGTAGCGTTTTTTGCATTTTTTAATCCAGGCTGAGCAGAGGATATAAAGGCGTTTGCCAGGGGAAAAAAGCGAAAATACTTCAAACAAGGTAATATTTAAAAAAAATCTTAAGCTGTTGATAAATAATTAAAATAATTATTACCAAGAAAGTTTTTTATTGAGGTTGATGTTTTTAGAGACTTAATATCGACCAGCTGAGCAGCTTGCTCAATAGCAAATTAACCTTAAAGAATCTGGCCATAAATCATATGGGAAGTGGCTTTCAGTAACACTTTCTGAATTGTTGCTATTTTGTTGTTTTCGCATGCCCAAAAAAGTCGATTGATTACTTTTTGAGATAGCTGGCCACAAACAATGGCCATTTTTAAGGACATTGTAAATTACCTTCAATGCAAAACCCAAACCTGTCGATGGCTAAAGGAACATAATCAAATGCCAAGTGAATGATACGTGATTGGCTACAGCTCTGGATTAAAGAAAATCTCAAAGTATACTAAAGAGGAAAGCAAGCACTAGAAGTAGAAGCCCTTTATTTATGAATTAACCTGATTTCAAACATGCACGCTAAGGGATAAAACTCGCAAAAATAAAGTAAGAATCAGATCAGCTATGATATTAACAGGAGGCATGACTATTATCGAAGAAACACACTGACTGGCTATCAAGAAACCGTCCAGTACCTGATATTAATTATTTGAAGTTAGGATAATGCAAAAGTAAGTGTAAGGTATGAAAACTCTGGAAGAAATACGACCCAAGCATATTAGGCTCAGCGCGGTTTGTGGTAACTTATAGAACCCTATAGTCGATTTTTCAGGTTCGGATAGTAACTTATTTTAATTTCAAGTTGGCTGAAGTGGAAAGAATTAATTACAGCTTATTTTAATGTAGTACGACGATCAGAATTTGCATTCAGATATGTCTTTCCTTACAGTCGTTTCATCAGCGGCGGCACCTTTTCAGTTAGGCGACACTCGGCAGAAAAATTTGGAGGATGAGCAGCAAAAATGTGTAATATTTCGAGCAGGGTTGCCCGGAGAAATATCGGGTAGCCCGGAAATTCCAGGTCCAAAAAATTTCTAGTTGGCAACCCAGATTTCTGGTAATCTGCTGATTTGTGAATTTTGAAATTCAAGCTAAAATAAGGAAAACACTGACATTATTTTAAAGTTTATTTTACATAGGAACACTTGATTATAGAACAGTTAACCTTAAAAAAAGAGCTGTTTTTCTAATAATAATGCCGTGTTTTTCCAGAACATTCAATTTTCCAGATCCCTGCAGCTTCCAACAACTGACAAAAGTCGAAACCCTTTATTCACTCTGATGCCATCAAATACTAGCTGAATTCAAAATATGCTGAAACTTATTGAGTATAATGAGATTTTGACGTAGAGTTAGAAAATAATTGGGAGAATTTTTAATAATGGCGAATTTTTCCTGAATATTCAATTTTCCGGATCGTCATTACCTGCCAGTGTGCAAGTGACAATAATCGATAACCTTTATTCACTCTACCTTAGGAAATACAAACCTCACTCGGAATATTTTGAAACTTATTTAACCTAATGAGAATTTAACATCGATTTAGAACATATATTAGAATTTTCACTAATGGCTCAAAGGCTTAATTTAGCAAGTTGGGAGAACGGTTGGGCGAGAACTATTTTGGTTGGCCGCTCGCCCAACCGCGCTCACCCCTAGCCCCGCCACTGCGTCTCATGAATGTGTAAAATAGTACCGTGATCCATTTCAATTTAACTAAATGGCAAAATGCAATGCATCTTGCAAGCAATATATTAATTTTTTTGTGCGTACAGAATATCTCGGTATAGTCCCGTGCATATAAGGTGAGACAGATATATACGAAAGGCACAGGAACTTCGATAGAACACCTTTTACGTTAAAAGTTTTCTGCAGTTGCATTAGGCACGGACCGGAGCGTAGGTGTGATAAGTACTGGACTTTAATGCACTATAATTGGCAATAACATACAACCGTATAGATCTTATCGTTTTCTATACGGTAGTGGCGAATTATATCATGGCGGTCATTTTGTAGCATACCCGGAACCGTCTAGTTTCAATGCCTATCACGCGAAGGTGCATGGGTATTTCTAAAGGCTATTATCCGGTAATTGAAAACACGTTAAAATATCTAGGCAAAATAAAAGAAGTAAGCAAACTTAGCTTACCGAACAAAAATAGGGCAACCCATTTTTTTTTCTCCTTCTTAATTAGAAAGCCGTGTACGCCGTCTATCAAATTGATATTTCATCGTTGAGCTTGTGCTCTAACGATTATTCAGAAAGAAGTTTACTAAAAGTAGATTAAACTCACAACTTGCTGTTTTAATTAAGTTTTAAATTGGAGGCAATTAACTATGTTAAATTTCTTAGGTTATTCAGGGACATTGGCTTGTGCACACAAGGGTATTGTTTGTTTTGAGGAGTGAAAGGCAAGAGGGGTTATAAAATGCTTTAACTTTATTACTAAAGAGAGTTTTGTAACTTTGGTATATCAAGTTGTTCCACATTTTACACAGAAGGTTGAATTTTTTTAGAGCGCTACGCCCTTACGTTAATAATTTAAATTTTTATTATTTTTTTAAACGGCTGCCAGTGAAAATTTGAGGGACAACCGATTGTTATTGTTTTAGCGATTCGATTGTCCGTTTCCGAGATATTACGTTACATGTGCGACTTTTCAAAATTTTGCTTTGCTATACGATAATTGTGGAAAAAATGATTCATTTTGATGAAATTTTCTGGACACGGTCCTTTTGACAGTCTTCCGAACCCTATTGAAATCGGCGAAATTTGAAAAATGGCGTGAATTTTTTTGGGTGTGTATATTTTTGAAAAAGGGGTCACTTTGGGTCGTTTTAGTGACGAAATAGTCACAAGGATCGAAAAAACTGAAAGACAGTTCGATTGGCCATTTAGAAGAGAAAAACTCTAAATGGTTTCCTGTTTGGAAAATGTTAAGAAAATGGGCTTTCGAAGGAAAATGTGAAAACATCGATATGTAGGTCAAAACATGAAAAATTTATATTTTGTTAAATTTTTTTTATAGAAAAATAGATTATATGACGAGAATCTACGTACAAGAAAACACTTTAGAAAGAATAATACCTTTTTTACAGGATGAGCTAATTGAATTTAAATTTAGCGATTTCGAGTTTTCACACGACACGTCACCACATAATTGGTGTCTTGTGACGTGAAAACTATCCTGACCTGAACACGTTTGACACAAATATTTCAGTAGGATCGTAGCTTAAAGGCAGAGCGTTTGCCTAGCATGCTAGAACTACCAGTATCGATGCCCAACGCCTCCAAAAGAATTTTATTTTTAATTTTGTTTTGTTTTCAATATCATTTTTTGAAGTTGTCGCTTCTGTGGTGTGGTCTGAAGCACATACCGTAAGATTTTTATTTCTTTATTAAAAACAAGTGGATAGAGCAAGCAGTCAGTCTTAAGTCATATTTAGTTTGAGACCTCATATGTTGTTAATGAGAACAAAAAATATTATTTATAAGATCCATAAAAAAGGGGGGGTAGTTTAGTGACTGTCGATATTGACAAAAAAAATTAGGAAATATTATTTTTTATGACAGTGGCCCCTGCTTGGGTTTTTGCTGCATTGAACGCTCCAAGTTCGAACTTTCTCCAGATTTGATTAATTGTTGTAATCTGCTTGTGTCTGCAGTGATAAGCATCAGTCGCTGGTAAAGGCTTTTCTGATCTCAATTGGGAGCCAAGAGCCAAGAGTAATGTCATCTGCAAAACTATAAACGGGATTATTGGTTTCGGTCACAGAGTTGGTGAAAGTATTGCGCTCTGAGGCACTCCCGCGTTAATGGTGAATGTGTCTGAGATGTCCATCAAGTGCAAAGTGTATGGATCGGTTTTTAAAGAAACTGGCAAGCTACCTGCAGGGAGGCGCTGGCAGTCTAAAGGGCGGCAGTTTGTTGAGCAATCCATGATGCCAAACTCTGTCGAATGCCTTCGATATATCCAACGCAATCGCTGGAAATTCTCCGTAGTTCTCAATTGCCCTACTCCATACGTGAGTGACATAGGCCAATATATCTTCTGTCGATCACTCTTTGTGAAAGCCGTATTGGTTATCGCTTGGGTTATCGCTAATTATTCTGTTGATCTCGAGGTACTTGAGTAGTTGCTGACTGACTACACGTTCCATGACTTTGGAGATTATTGGAAGCAAGGCAATTGTGCGATAGTTTGAAGGCGTGGTTTATTGCCTTTTTTGGAACAGGTTGCACTCGAGCGACTTTCGAAGAAGATGGATAAATCCCTTTTCGATAAGAGAGAAAAGCCGGGAAAAAGTGGGTGTTAGTTCGTTGGTACGATGGCAGCTATTCCGTCCGGTCCTGATGCGTTTTGCGTGTCTAGCCTTTTGAGAATTTTGCGAATATCACGGTGATGAAACTTAACTTCTGCCATGGTTGTGTTGACATTGGATGAGCCTTGCCTTGGGGGTACGTTTAAGGAACAGTGCGATAAAACATTTTTAACAAAGTGTCTTAACAAAGTGGCATTTTA
>MU181936.1:306606-329984 GCA_016904865.1 Pissodes strobi | reverse complement strand
GTATCTCTGACTCCAGTAGATAGAGGTTTCCATGATATGTTTTCATCTGGATTTTAATTGTATTTTAAGCTTGATCTTTATTATGAAGCAGAGCAGGTTATCCTACTCCAAGGTGAAATTTGTTGATTTTGAAGCTGTTTCTGAATCTATGATTGATCATAGATAGATTCGATTTTGATATTAGTCCTGTGATATACCTACCTAAACTAACTTTTGGAAATTTCCCCAAAACGTGCACAGCCAAAGTAAATAGACGTTTTAGTACAAAAATATACATAAATCAAGTTTACGTAAAGTAAATCCATCATTTTAGCAATAATTTGCAAAATTTTCATATCGAAAGAAAATGGTTAACTCTAAACTTGCTTGATTCTTTCAGAGATAAACGAACTGAAAAATCTATTTCTTACTTAATGACAAAATAGACAGACATTGGGCGAAACCGTTTTTTTGTATACAATTTATATCTGTTTAATTTGTAACCATTTTGGTAAAAATGGAGCATTACCAAAATATTGTGTCATCTAATATTTGCATATCGTTAAAATCTCGAGTTGCAGTGTATCAATAAAATTGTTGAAAAAAATATTTCAACTTTTCCATTCGTCTCATAAAAGCTGGCGCCGAATCATGTACTATTGCCCGAATCATATGATATCGGCTTGAAACGATCAAATAATCATGTATTTTCATTGGCCAGTGACACAAATATCATTACACCACCTAATAGGCTGTAGCTAGCTGGCTTTAAATTTAATGCGATTCTTGTTCATTCAAACGCTGTATACCCCCTTAATCCAATATCGTAAAGCAATGGGGCAACTATTATATGGAGAATTATCAAAAGATAATGTGTAGTTTATTGATCGGCCCTTGTCTGATATGAAGCATTAATTGTGGTTAATGTTTAATTCAAGCTCCATCCCGTGTTACCCAGAATTTCGTAACTATGATATTGCAAATTGGAAATAATAGATATCTATTATTTATACGAACATCCGTAACGTCAACCTTAATTGAATATATGGTGGTTTGATAATTTGAGTTTAATATTAATGGATGCGCCATTTAGAGTCTTTAATCAAAGGTGTCAGTGTCGAATAATTGAATAATACGTATTCTATAAGTATTGATAAGTTACAGTTTATGCGTAATGATATATGGCATATTGTTCGTCAGTATTGATGGGTAGTAGGGATAGAATGACAGTTCTGCAACCTCAGCTGCGGAGGAGGTTCGTGCGCACAGGTATCCAGGAAGTTTTTATGACTTGGAATGGTTTTTGGACAGCTTAAACAACTCTTTAGATAAATCACCTATCTAAGCGGTCTAAAAAACTGTTTAAGCTGTCCAAAAACTATTAAGCTTCACGGTGTGCTCACGCGCCCAACTTCTTCCATAACGCAACACTATCATTCTATCTCTACTATGAGTGTATCTTCATGTCTTGCTTTCCCATACACCTTTTTTCCTGGGCCTCTCTTTCCTCTTGCCTTCCGACTCTCATTTTCATTTTCCTCTACCACTTCTTCATCGTCTTCCTCTTCCCATTCTCTTTCTCTTGACCAAGGACTGGTTCCGTTCGGTGCGACTTAGCAGATCTTAAAGTTGCTTCAAATAATACTAATGAGGCTTTTCGTCGTGATTTATTAATCGTATTGGTGAGTCGCCTAGCGTTCTACGTCCATCCATGTTACCAGCGTTCCGAGCTGTCTTAATGAAATTATCCAGATAATTATAAGAATGCTGAGACATAGTTTTAATGGTCTTGGACCTAAAGGCTGTCCACGGTATGCGTAAGCCTAGATGAGATAGCGAGTGCTTTAAATAGGTTTACAACTGGTTATATCTTACGTCGTCATACCAAATATAATGTTATATTCAATATATTGGTTTACTTAGTTGCTAATATGTCATCTAATAAAATGATAACTTGTCGTTTGTGCTCTCTGTTCACTTAGCTGGGCTATTTCTTAAGAAAGAACATTTTGTAGTCCTGAAGAGCAAATATTGTTATCACATGTGTATTTTTAGCATACGTTTTGTTGGTAAAAATTGCAACGGTCTCTTTGGATATGAGCATTTCATAGTAAAATTGGAAAATAATAGGTACTTGAGATATTTTAATATATTTACTGTAAATGTGGTAAGTGGACTTGTGACATAATAGATGGCCACTTACACAAATATCATTATTCTCCAAATTTGCTTTAATAAGCTGGCTCCAAATTCGAGTCAAGTGCTCATTTGATCGCTGTATATCCCCTTAATCTTATAATATCGTAAAGCATTGGAGCAACTATTGTATGGAACATAAGCCTTAAGCAACATATCTCAACCGCATATATCCATTTCCTTTCAGAAAATCTTGTGTTCCTTGTCATCGCCTTAAGGAAGATTGAAATAGCGAAATAGCGATAAAGCTTCGTTGTCATTTCGTTAGAAATAGTTTGATCAGGTCATAAACTGGTTAAACTCATTTAGCTGATTTCAACTTCTAGTTATGCTTGACCCTAAACAGATGCATTTCTACACTGTAGAAATTCGATATGATGATCCTAGAATAAATCTGGACGTAGGTAACTGATCTACCCTCGTTTAAAATTTGAAAATCTGCAATAATGTATTATGTTATTGGTTATATTCACTGATCAAAAGATAAATATAATGATTTTTTTTATTTGCATTTCCAGAGAAAGTTATAGGGTTAGTTTAAAGAGCATGAGGAAATGGTTTAAATAAAAGAAATAAAGCTTCGTATCAAAGAGGTCTGCATTGTTAAGTGGAACATGCCATACATGATAGAAATTTACATAGGAATATTCTAAGCACATTCCATATAGCATAACCAATAGATTTATTCAATTGTTTTTGAATGAGCCCTACTTGAAAATTCTTTCTCTCTTTTACCAAAATATTTGGGTGGTGGTGGACCTATTCATTTCGAGCTTAATTTCCATAGAATCTAATTGGGCTTCTTTTATAAAATTGTAATAAGAAATTTCATTTCCAGAGAAATGTAGTTATAGTTTTCAGTTAAAAATAGGTTTTAAAATATTGACAATAATTCAGTTAAAGCTCTAATATAGTCATGCTTTGTCAGATATGCCCAGAATTTTCTGCAGAATTGAAATAACTAACTCCTCAGAAGAAAGTTGCACTCTTTCTTGGATACATTCTCTAACGGTTTAATAAAATCTGTTGGCCCAAATATAGTAGATGATAATACTGTAAAATAAATAAAAGTAGAGACGCTAATTGATTATTTTTGAATGAGAAAAACTGCGAACTGGATGAATGCAGCGCGGGACAGAGAGAGATGGAAATATCCCATAAATATCATGTCCAGCAGTGGACGACCATATAGCTAATTGATGATGATAATGATGATGATGATGATGAAATTTAGAAAAATACTCTGTATAAGAGCCTTGAAAAACTGTGGATACACGAATTAGTTATTATTTTGACTGAATTTTTTCATAAACATCAAGATTCCAAATAACATTTATTTAAATATTAAAACTTACACAAACCCTTTCAGGACAATTAATCATATCTCAAATTTATTTGAGATTATGATAACGCCCATAAACTAAAGAGAAGATTCTCTTGTAATATATTTCACGTATATTATTATAATATTAAATCAAAGCAAAAGATACTACTTGTTAAACTATGCCTTATAACATTAATATTGCCCAAGTCTTATTGTATACGTATAGCCAGTAAATAAAATGAAATGAACCAAACCAAACTTAACCTAAATCAATTCCGCGGTATCGACAATATCAGTAGACCAATAAACAGTCATTCAATAATACTAAATCAATAAAATAATCTGTGAAGTAAATATGTACATATACAGCCGTTAATCTAGAAGTAAACGAATTGAGCTCAAGTCGATTCCGATATCAAGATTACAAATTAAATTTGTAAATTTTAGTTATGTGAAATAAATTACTGCCATGAGCTTTACAGCCAAGTACAGTAAAAAATAACTCAATCAGCTATTCTGACATCAGTTAAATACATTTTCTAACTGGGATAATATGAGATATAATAAAGATTAAATTAAGTATCTCCGTAGGAACTATGAAACGATGTAGAAATATAAATAATGTACAAAATTAGATAACTTACACCCTTTTTAAATGTAAGTTTGATAAGCAAGATAGCCAGATCAATAAATGAAACGAAAACTAACGAGAATATAAAAAGAATATAAGTGTACCTTACATCTGTCAAGTGACGTTCCAAACGGGTGTACCTATCGAGCAGGTTGGAACGTCGGAACTAAAGGTCGCCAGAAGTAAAGTAGCGAGAGTATCGATAACACAAATCGACCAGTAAAAGGAGAAAATTGCACTACTGTAAATAATAACATTTACAACGTTACCCTTTTCAATTCAATTAAATTCACGAATTCTGTTTTGCCGATAGCTATGTTGCAAACTACTAATAACTATAACTACTCGAGTTAAAAATGACAAAAATGCCTTTTGCACACCACAAAAAATGCGCACAGGCCACATAGCCTTTATTTTTATAATTTGAGTCAGTGGTTTTTGAGAATGTACGTTCAAAAAATCACACACTCTTTTGAATAAAGCTTAATTTGCCAGCTATGTGCGCGTGCTATTCATTAGGGCAAAGTTAAATACGTCGACACTAATTACATATTTTATTTTTCTCGTTGATATATGTTTTAGGGAGTATGCACTTGCCGGAATTTATTAAACTGTTTATAGGCCCGCTCTGGCTCTATTTTATGCGCGCTTTAGTAAAGGCATAAATTTCGTTGAGCGAATTATGGAAAGGAGCTAAAATACACATCCAATTTTAAATACTACGTGACTGATATTAAAACGCAAAAATTCACTGCGTTTTCTGCAATATTCGCTGGGAATTATGGAAACGATGCATATGAACAGGGGCAGAATTTATTGGGGGGGCTGACCTAAAAAGTATAAATAAGCTGTGATTTACCTTTAAAGCATCTGTTCAAAAGGATTTTGCGTTCGAAAATTTTCCGATAAAATTTTACACTGTTTTTAAATTAAACCAACACTAACTAACATTATTTTTCAAATGATTTTGGAGAACACTTAGAATCCAGCCAGTTTTAGTTTGTGCCAGAAACTTATTTTATTCGTGAAAAGTTTTTTTTAATTCAACTAGAATTCAAAATCTGACCAGATACAACCCTGCATTAAAAACATTCTTGTCCCTAAAGAACCCTATTTTTAGACCTTAAATTGCAATTTTTTATATCTTGCATACACTAACTTCCAGGACATACAAAATAAAAATGTTTGAACATCATTACAAAATCACACCAATTGCTTAGTTATATTTGGTTTTTCTTTCTGACGAAACAATTATTGAATCCCAGGAAATAATTGGCTCAATTTCAGGTGCTGCTGTTTTTAATTAACATATTGGTTCAAAGCTATTTAAATGAGCAATTTTTACGTTAGTACATCGCCAAATTTATATTCGAAATTGTTTTTGGTCCAGCTATGAGCTGTTGATCAGCTCTCGATAACTAAATCAACGAACTTCATCGTAGAAAGGGATCGACGCGGAGACTCTATGGCAAACTCAGACAAATATTTAAATCGGAACTTTCGATATGTGACAAGAAAACTTTTTAATTAGTACCTGATCTACTGTGGGCCATTCTGGTAGATAGAAAAGATGGGAAATGAACGATACTTCTGCCTATGCTACGCAGACGACTTAGTCATAGTAGTCAGGGAAAAGAACATGGGCTATGTTTCAACAAGAGCACAGAAGGCCTTGAACATAGTAAGCAAATGGTGTGAAGAGGAGGATCTGTCGGGTAATCCGCTGAAAACCATAATAGTCTCATTCACAAAGAAAAAAGCATTAAAGAATCTGAGAAATCCAATGCTCAGCGGGATAATAATTCCCTTTTCCAAGGAAGTCAAGTACCTAGGTGTCACTTTTGACCGAGGTATGACTTGGGGACCGCATCTTAGCAAGGTCACTAAGAAAGCAAGAATTGCACTGGGCAGATGCAGGCGACTTTGCGGGAGAAACTGGAGGCTGAGCCCCGAATTGAATCTCGGGTTGTACAAAATGGTGGTAAGACCCATGCTAATGGCTCTATAGCCTGGGGCATAAAGGCCACGCAAACAGGTGCAATCAGGCAACTAGAAGGCGTACAAAGGCTTGGCATGTCTATGCGTCTCGGGGGGGATGAGCACAACCCCAACTGCAGTAATGGAAGTCCTGCTAAATCTAGCGCCATTACATATCCTCATACAGGGGAACGTAAGAATGGTACAATACCGGCTTAAGCAAGGCAACAATGGGGGCCCTCCTATAAAAGCGGACCAAGCATGGTATACCGACGGCTCTAAGACCAGTAAAGGGGTGGGAGCCGGGGTCCATGGACCAAGGTCAAATATCTCTATAAACATGGGCAGTCAAGCCATAGTGTTCCAAGCAGAGGTCGCAGCAATTCAACACTGCGCCATGGAGATAGATAAATTGAACATTAAAAAGAGGAAGGTAGTCATATACTCCGACAGTCAGGCCGCCTTAAAAGCAGTTATCTCACACAAGGTCAGATCTAGACTACTTAAAAACTATATAAGTGCCCTTGAAGGGGTCGGTCGTAATAAGCTCACCATTGCGTGGGTTCCGGGGCATCAAGGCCATCAAGGCAACGAAGAAGCCGACAAACGGGGCGCAAGTAAGGTTACGGATCTGAGCCCTACTGCGGGATAGCAGGAAGAGTCTTCGGAACAGCAGTTAAAAGCTGGATAGATAAATAATCTCTATACTACTGGTGGTTACAAACACCGGGGCAACTACAGGCCAACAGTTCATAAAACAGGGCTCCCCAAAATTCACGGCAGATCTGCTTAAGAGGAGTCGCAAGACGATAAGAATATTAGTGGGTCAGCTGACGGGGCATTGTATAATGAACAGACACATGGAAAAGATCGGCCTGGCAGATAATAGCCGTTGCAGGTTCTGTCAGGAGGAGGAGGAAACTCCAAGACACGGGTGGTGCGAGCGTGAGGCTCTCAGCAGGCTCAGGTATGCAAGGCTAGGAGAGACCAAGCCAGAACCTGCAAGGTACATGGAGGAGCCGGTACTCCATTTGTGAAGTCTGATTAGGAAGGCCAGACTGGATGAGGTCCTCTAAGCATGGCTCGGAGTGCTACAATAAACCTGTATAGGTTGCAGTGGCAGAGGCGGGTACTAGCGCCAACTCCCTTCAATTTTATCTATCTAGTACCTACTTCCTATACTTATTTATATATAGGGCCGAGGCATTAGCGATGACAAAAAAAAACATTAAGAGAATATATGTAATGCAACGAGAAATTGAAAGATTGTTGCTAGAAATCACCCTTATTATCTGGTTCCAATCACAAAAATCAGGCAAAGATCGGGCGTGAAAGATGCCGTTAAAACTGTTCATGTTGCTAGAATGGGGGTTGGTTGGTATTTGGACCAGAACACTTGTGGAATGGAGATCTAGCTGTGAGGCGTACGCTTTCTCGGAAAGAGTATTAATTCGGCCTTGTCTGAATTTACCTTGAGCGCTTCTCCCTGACACCATCTCTCTACCAGGTAGAATTCTCGTTGCCCGAGTCTCCTCATGCGACCGATGACTCGGCCATCGATAATGATGACCAGGTCATCAGCATATGCTTGAGTGTAAAATGCAGCCTCGTTCAGCTTCTGCAGTAAGCTCTCTAACTAGATACTCGAGAAAGACCAATAAAATCTCACCTTAGGCGCTACATATGGCAATCACCACCGCAGAGTTGGTACCAATGTTCACTCTAGCTATGCGCCTTGATCTCTTTTATCCAACTTACAATAGAAGGATCTATGCCATGTCTACTCACAGCTTGGCAGATTGATTCGGATGACGTGTTGTCAAATGCTCCCTCGATACGTAGGGAAACTAACCCAAATTAAGTTACCTATCTTATATTCATATTCAAGTAGGTCCTTTGTTTCTCGGACTGGGTAAACAGTATAAATGATCAACTTAACCCTGAAATACTATCTGTTTCCAATATATTTTCAAAACTTGATATTAAGCTTCAGCTATCAACTTTTTCAGGGGCCATTATCCGTTATATTCAAAATGGGAGCAACTAAACCGCATCGTATATATTTCCCTTAAAGGACAGTAAAAAAGTGTATTAATATTTATAGCATCCGCAGGAAGGGGACCGTGAGGAGTAATCCTAGGAAATGTAAGTCGAAAACGGAGTAATATAGACACTCAGAAAAACCTACTGATGGCCAGCTGGGATAAAATGTATTTTTTAGTGGAGCATTTTTATGCGAAGACCCTTAGATTAAAATAAGTGTCTAGCCTAAAAGTCGGCTATGTCGGCAGCGATGATGGGGAAGATTTCAATTATTTCACAAGCTTGCTCATCATTTTTAACTTTTGCCTCAAAATTTATCCTAAAGTGTAAATTGTGATTCTTAGTAAACGCCTATTAGAATTGATCTGTTTGTAAAAGTCTTTAACTCTGATAACATCATATATGTTGGTTTGTCAGTGCTTATTGCTTATATCAAGTTCCATAGATGCCTAAACTTAGACTTTATTTAATTGTATAAATTACGGTCATTCTACTCACTCTTGTCATGCATATTATATCGTATTTTTTTTTATCAAGGCATGACGGACATGTCGGACCATTCGTCAGAGATCCCACAGCTTCCAAGTTATAACCAAAACTAGGTGCGTCACTTTTTATGGAACTTAGTGTAATGTCAGTATCATCATTAATAATATCCGCCCGAACACGTAGTATAATTCAATCGAAAACAGATTTGAATAAATATTGGTACCAGTCCATACACACCCTAGGCGTTCAGAAACTATAACCAGTCCAACTTCATCTGCCCATATCGCGAGTATAGTACTTTTAAAATTTTTCTCCATTTATGTACTGAACTTACGTAAGCACACTCAATAAGCATTTTACAAAAAGAACACCATTTGATGGGGAGCAACTATTGAGCTCAATAGAAATAGAAAAAAGGATGAGGGCTTTAGGGCCGCAAGCACTTTTATATATTTTTATGGAAAAAGAAAGTTATTTTATGACAATTTCTGCAAAAATAGCGGATTTAAACTTGTTTTATTGATTTATAAAGTAGGCACTACGCAATACTTTTAATGGCGGAATATCTAGAGCTTGCGTTTTTCATCCTTATTGGGTAGTTTAGTATTTTGTCTCTTTTATTTTCTTTCCAAATTTATTACAATGTAGCGATAGCGATATTAAGGCGATGAAAAAAAACATAATATTTTTTGATCTGGGTCAATGGTCGAGAGATTTGATAGTTTTCCAAATTTTTTAACATTATATGCTTCTATAAACCTTCTATACTATACTTAAAACTGCTACTTTTTTGCGGCGCTAATGTGGTCAACACCCATAAGATGCTTTGCATAACAATTTAACCCAGCACCAATCAACGGTCGATTTACTCAGTGAAAATAAAGAAGCTAAACAACTAGAAGATTAGATGCCGAATTCGTTTTTTTTAATTTTTGCTTTGAAAAATCTGCTTTAAGCGCACATGCAATTTTCCATACCAGATGGGAAAATACGATAAAATCGATGTTAAATTGAAACATGCAGGAAATCGAAAAAATTGGTTTTTTACTTATTCATCTTGGTAGTTCTGATTCAATTTCCATTCTTTATGAGTCTTCCCAAGAGACGAACTACGTAGGTTTCCATTTTTTGGGGATATTGATCTTTCTGGATTTTAAGGTGCTTGTTACTGCACGAAGGCCGTAGTTCTCAAACCAACGTCGCTTAAGATAAATTATCATTTATTAACATTAAGTTCGCTGTAAATCAATTTAGAATCAGGACAGGCTGTTAGGTATAGCAACGTGTCGGCACCGGGATATTTTGAATCGCATTATAAGTATGTTCCGCACATGCCCAAAAGTTTTGTGATGTGTGCCTGAAAGGGTATTATTAATTAGCTGACCTACGGTGTTTTGTAATGTTAGCAGTATATATGGCGAAGTTGAGAAAGATATTTAAATATGAATATTTCGTGATGCTTTTAAGTATATACGTATTAATAATAATTAATAATAAATCTCATTTTCGACTAGTCTTTATAACGTTTGACCACTCCTGTTGTCTCTCTTAGTTTATGTAATTCTCATGATAAAAAAAAGTATTAAACATTCACTCAATGTATCGGACATTGAGTGAATATCCGAGACCTGCCAGTTGGTTATGTAGTTTATTATAAATGGGGTAGATAGAGTTATATCTTGGTGCAGCTTAATCCACCAAAAAGTATAAATTTAAGTAAAAAGCTGAGGCTTTATATATTATTTAAACTCTTAAGTATGCTCCATTTTTTAGTTTAGGGTTAAGTTTTATTTTTGTGAATTTCCAGAAAGCACTTTGCTTTTTTTGTTAATATTTTTTTGCTTAATTTAGTATTAATTTGAAAATTATGTACAGGGTTTTCATTTATATTTTGACACCCAGCTACAGAGTTTATTAAACGAGATAGGCAAAAACCTTTTTATATAAAAGTTGTGTGGTTTTTCATGGTTCTTCACATGCACATTCGCTTCGCCATATCCGTTGAAAATACTAAAATGGTTTGCAACTGAGTGCGCAAACTTACCGATTGGATTGCCTACAAAGAGCATCTAAAGTTGGAGCTTGAGGGCGAACCGCTGTCCCCTTTAACTACTAAGGAACTTGATGTAGCCTCGATACACCTAGAAAGTACTATAATAGCCTCTTACAAAAAAAACTGCTCTGTGAAACAGGTGGAAACCCAAAGGGATGTGCCATGGAGGAACAAGACACTAAACAGTCTAAAGACTGAGTCGAGGAAAACCTTCAATGAAGCCAAAAGACAGGGGAATCGGAATAACTATCATAAAACCCTATCCGAGTATAACAAAGAGCTTCGGAGATCTAAAAGAAGAACTTTTAGGTTCTTTTGTGAAAGGATAGATGAATTAGCACCGTCCATTTGTCTACAAAAAGTGCTGTCCAAAGAGCGCTCAAATGAAATAGGCCTACCAAAAAATAGAGCCCAAGACACCTAGGCTGAGACACCTGAAGAAAGTCTAAAGATTCTTTTAGAAACACACTTTCCCGGGTCAAGCATAATTTCTAAAGAAGAGCTGGCACAAGAGACGAACCCATTGAAACCGCTCAGCGGTCTACAGAAAGGGTAAAAGGTCTAGCCAACAAAATCTTTACAAAAAAATACAATCAGATGGGCGATATATAGGTTTAATCCCTATAAATCCCCGGGAGTAGATGGAATCTTTCCAGCCTTGTTACATTTCTAGACATAAATGTTGCATTTGACAACACCTCACATGAATTCATTTAGCGCGCCACTACCCACAGAGGAGTGGAACCGACCACTACAAAATGGATAAAATCCATGCTAACCAGCCGTGAAGTCACCGCGACCGTTCAAGAAACAGTCGTCACAGTCAAAGTAATAAAGGGATGCCCTTAAGGAGGCGTCCTATTGCCGATTCTTTGGTCTCTGGTTGTTGACGATCTACTGGTAAGACTGACTGAGGCAGGCTTTGAGGTCCAAGGTTACGCAGATGACCTAGTTATAATCATAAGAGGCAAGCATGACAACGTTCTCTCAGAACGTATGCAAAGTGCACTCAACTTTCTCAGCACATGGTGTACACAGGAAAGGCTAAATGTCAACCCAAGCAAAACTGTAGTGAAGTAATTCACAAAAAGAAGTAAGGAGCAGGCGGTAATGATAAAACCAGTTTTCATTCTTTCCTTTACTTAGCCTCCACTTAATTTGCATCTATGGCATTTTTTGTAAATTTATCGAAAAAGGGGAAAGATACGAGAATAATGCGCCAGATAAAAAATCTAAAGAAAAGAACAGCGAGTTGAAATGTTATAACAGCATTCATACAGGATGCTCCAAAACAAAGTTTCGAAAGTTAAAATCGTAAGTGATGCGACCGTCGATTAAATGTAATAAGTGTACCAAATTCTAAATAATTATCTCAAGATGTGCAAAAGAAAAACGCAAAATACAAGCAAAATATTGAAATTTTACCACCCTATATAGCGAAAAATATATTGGCATTCTCTTCTTATTTCGTCGAATAATATCTTGCTCTGAATTATCTATATGGCATTAAACAATAACCTGTATGCACGATTTTTCATGAATGAATTAAAAAATGTTTAATTTAAATGAAATATTCTATTTTTTAATGGATATTTCATTTCTGCGAAAACATTGAAATGTAGAATAATTTAATTCCAGTTAAAATGAGCAATTCATGCAAAGAAGTAATAAATTTGCCATCTAAGCCTTAACTATGTGTCAAATTTCCTCTTGATTTCCCTCCTTGTTAAACGTATTAATTTTATAAGTTAATAAGTCATCGTTAGTTACCGGATGTATCTGAGGTTGAAATTTGTCATAATTAATAGGTGCGTAGCAGCTGTAAGCAGAATTTGTTTTAGAATCTGTTGAAATAATAAGCACTTAAGCGGTACACTTTAATAGTTGAACATTTTCAAGCGTTGGTCTGCGTAAATACAGTATGATGTATTTACTCAATAAAAAAAATCGGTATCATTAATATTATCACGCAAAGTTTTTATCCCGTGACGCCACGCCTTGATTAGCGTGCAGGAGAGTAGCTCAGATCTGGAATCGCTCTACGTCAGGTGAGAAAAGATGATAAAGAAAGAACTTCGAATAAACAATAACGACGTATATTGGTCAAACTTAACGAGAAAAGATTAACAATGTTTATCGCTCAGAAATGTTGATATGATTATATAATACACAAGTACTAAGGTGCGCATGCTTTCTCGATTGAGGTATTTATGAATTATTTATAAGTCTTTGGTCACTGTTTTATAAATATAGTTTTTCTTAAGAGTTCGTGTTGTGTTTCGTTTATAGATAGTTTGGGTTAGAATCACTTTAAATTTCCACTTAGATTTTACACTTAAAATTTGCACTTAAACTTCACTGATTTTAGTTTGAATATTATCGTTTAACAAATCTCCAGTCGATTCGACTTGCAATATTGAGGGAAGACAACACCTGGGTCCGCGAGCAATGTGCTCGAGCAAGACGACTCAGGTAAGGGGATTGAGTCCGCGGGCAATGTGCTCGAGTAAGACGACTCAGGAAAGGAAATTGAGTCCGCAGGCAATGTGCAAGGCCATCCAGGTTGTGTCTCACCTAAAACCTGGATCGTCTTGCTCGAGCACATTGCCCGCGAACTTAATCCCCTTACCTCAGTCGTCTTGCTCAAGCACATTGAACTGAAGGTTTGCTAGCGTATTTATATCATAAAATTTGCTGAACGTTGCATGTTTAAGGTTGAAAGTCGCTCGCGTTGTTGTCGTTAATGTTTATATAATAATTTCCAAGTTCAAGTTCAAACTGAGGACAGGGTGATATTTATTTAGTAGTTTAGTAGTTGTTTAGTATTTCAAAATATTTTGATCTTAGCAGTATCACACATTTTGTAGCGTTTGCGTCCGCGTAAGACGTTCACCAGCTTACTCTCTAGGTAAATACATCACGCCTAAAGAAGTTTGAATAAACTGCTTATATGCATTTCACAATTTCACAGAATTAAGATAACGTTTGGTGTTCGAAATGGTATTTTCGTCAAAAGCAATTTAATTTCCACTATGAGATAGCACGCGAGCACTCAACGGTAAATATTAACAAATCTTGTTAAGAGGAATGTGTCCAAACATCGATTCAACCGAATATCGATGTGTCAAAATATCGAGCTGCAATCCATCGATGTCATGTCAGAGTCAAGTAAGTAGTAACTACGTGACGTAGCCAAAAGTGATTTACACGTTATGATTATTCGCACTTTTATAGCATTTGAAGGATAGATTTTGTCGCTTAAGAAATATATAGAGATATGGTTTTGTGAGAGGCTTTCTAAACCCGTACTGTTGATGCATAGTAACATCGACCGTTTAAATAAATAAATAAATGCTTTATTGTAAAAATACAAAGTATTTGTTGCAAAGCTGTATACAGAGATAGAAAATTAATAAGAAAGAACATCTATGTAGTCAACAATTATTCAAAATTACCAAAGTAAAAAAATAATACACAGCCGTAGACATCACAGACACTAACCTACATCTACAAGTTTTTATATATTTGCGCCTAATAAACCCTAAAATAATCGTTATAAAATTATGTAAAACTATAATAGGCTTTACTTTTGAGTAGGGACGAGGTACAGATTTTTTAAAGATACCTACTTAAAGATCTAACATTTTTCAATGCATCAGGTAAGTGATTACATTTTTAAGCCTTCATAAATTTGAGTGTTTTTAGCAAGTGCACTAGAAGGAATGGGTAATCGAAGCTTATTTGCTTGACTAGTATTATAATGGCTGGCAGCCGCTAAGTCAGAGTTGGAAGGTATGGATTTTTTAAAGATCAACCAAACTGTCTGCAATATAAACAAACAGGGGAAAGTTAGGTTGCCTAATTCTTTAAAAAGAGGCCTACAAGTTTATGTTAAATTGTATGTAGGGAAGATTTTTTTTCTATTTATTTTCGCAGGCAGTGCGCGCGCACTGGCATGGCGCACTTATTGAGAAGGCGCTCCTGCCTACAAGACTCTAACCCCAACCTTACATATGTATCTTATTGCCCTCTTCTGAATAACAAAAACAGACGTAAAAATATACTGAGCACAGTAACCCCAAAAAGCCAAACCATATCTCAAGTGACTCTCGATAAGTGAGAAGTAAACAGTCCTAGATAGTGACCTTCCCAACTTATTCGAAATTATGTGAACAGCATAACAGGCCCTGGCCAATTTAACACAGAGAACCTGAATGTGATTTTGAAATTTTAATTTTTCGTCAATGTAGAGACCGAGAAATCTAATTGACTGTTTTTTTCTTATATTACCCCCATCAAACATGATATTTTCAAAGTTAACCCTAAAGCTCAGGATATCAGTTTTATCCTCATTAAGACACAAAAGATTTGCGTTGCACCACTCCTTGATCCTTCCCAAATCAGTTCCAACCATATCACTGAGAGTATCTGGATCACTGTGAGACCACAGCACAGTCGTGTCATCCGCGAATACTGTGAAAAGTTTTTGAATATTTAATAGAGTTAAGCCGTTTATGTCGAGACTTTACCATTACACTTAACTGTCTGACTTCTGTCCGCAAGATACGATTTAAACCACTTCAGGGCAACACCCCTAAAACCACAGAGAGAGCTTGTCAATCAGTTTCCTTGATTAACGCAATCAAATACTTTAAAAAAATCACAAAATACCACTGCAGCCACATCTCCATCGTTCAAGCTTAAGTAGAGACTTTCCAAGAAGTGAAAAATTGCATCGGAAGTGCTCTTTGCCTCCTGAAAACAAACTGATTCTTACTTAAGATATTATGCTTTCTGAGATACTTCAAAACTCTTTCCCCGACAATCCTCTCAACAATTTTGGACAGCGATGGGAGTAAAGAAATGGGACGGAAATTTCCCGGGACATCTGAATCGCCCCCCTTATAAAGCGGCCTGACGACTGCAGTCTTTAAACAGGAAGGGAATTTCCCAGAGTCAAAGGATCAATTTATTGCGTCAACCAAAGCCACAAGAGCTCGATCAGGAAGGACCTCAAGCACACTCATTGATATTTCATCGATTCCTTATGACTTTCTATTTTTAATTGAGTGAAAGACTCCCAAGAGTTCCATCATATCTGTGTGGGTCAAATAAAACCACTCAGAAATAGAGATTTATCTTAGCTAGGACATAGGATTAATCTAGATTGGAGACCAGCAGTCGGAGTTTCAGCTATACCACAGTAAAAGTCATTTGATATATCACAGTCAATCGAAGCCTGATTACAAGAATTTAAATTACATCTTAACTCATTGACAATATTCCATTTTTCTTTTATTTTGTTACTTGCACCGGGCAACCTGCTCCTGTAGTGAGCTTCCTTGGCCGCCTTTATTACCTTCCTGTAGACGCTTCTGTATTTATTAAAATAAACATCAAAAAATGGACAGTGTGTATAGTTTCTAATAGCATGCAGAGATCTTAGGTTAGTGGAGGATCTTCTTATACCTACTGTGACCCATAGTTTTCTTCTCTTCTCTTTTATTTTACGCAGATGGAAAGCTTTTTTAAAATTATATAGAACAACCTCAATAAAACCAGCCATGAAAATTCGAAGAATCAAAGACCACCTGCCAGTTTGTCTCACTGCATAACTATTGGAACTTTCTGAAGTTCAATGTGCTATATATTCGGCCATATCTAACCTGTTTCAATGGTTTCACTTTGCTGATTGTGAATTTGACCAAAATGGACTCATGATCTGATAGCCCTGAAGGAGTAACTGTAGTGTCAGTATCTGTTTGATCTGCAAAATGCAAACAAACATAATCAATTGGGCTTTCTGAGTACGCGGAAATGCGAGTTGGTTGACCAACCAGCATGCGAAAATTCAAAGACAACATGTTCATTAAACTCTGACAATCAGCCGAATCAACCAATTAACATTAAAATCTTCAGAAATTATAACCCTTCAAGAAAACTTTCAAAGCGGTTCTGTTCTAACCATCACAGATGGTGTAAGATGTTGAAACATTTGTAATTCATTATCATACTTATTTAGATACAGTGGCTAAAACACATATCATTATGTGTGCAATCAGCTTCTATGGCAGTACATCAAAAGAAATCCGTATAACCTCACAATACTAAAGGATACCTCAAACGACGCCCAGCTTTCTAAAGAGACGTAAAGGCAGCTCAACTCTAACAAAAGTAGAGCCACGCGGGAGTAGATAAATTGCTAAAAGAAACAAACCGAACAGGAAAAGGAAATGTTCTGCCTTTATTGCGGCAATTATTCACAACAATTGTTCCAAGTAGCGACTAAATGTAATCCTTAAATAAATTTCGTTAGCGTATATCAGGAGCTTTGTGGCCTTTACTTCGCGATAGGTTTTATAAATTGGTTTCGGTATACAAATTGCTAGATTTCATTATTTTTCATTCGTTTACAGTTTCAAGATTCAGGTCAAGTCGTATAAAAATTTCATTCCTGGTATTAAACCCCTTTAATACTCCTGACTAAAGAAAATCTTTGGTTCCATGGTAGCAGTATAAATCATTGTAACCTTTCTTTCGAGAAAATTTAATAACTTTCAGAAAGAGATGTAAAAAGAAATAGGTAGGTACAGTGTTGATAATATCTAAAATAATTTGCATAGCCCTTTCCCCTCTTTATGTATTCTGATACATTTTTGAATACAAAACACATATTCACTACTGGAACGATCGTGACGCTGCTGGGACCAAATGGTCCCAAATACACAATCATAATGGTTTATCTAATAATCTATAACGTCAAAAAAATTATATTTAATTGTAATTTTTTCAGCTTATTAGCGAAGAACAGCATCGCCCAATATTTTAACTGTTTAATTATTTAGTCCAATTAGATTTTCCTTTGCAATTCTCCGGTCCATGTCAGATTTAATTGAGGATAAAGTTCTCAAATAAACGAAGCTACTCATATCCAAACAAGATGTTTCAAATAATAAGGATAATTATTTCCAGATGAGAAATACGCTTTTGCCCCGCTTGCTTTTGCAATTTTCGCCTACGCCTGTCTTTCTGCATCTCCTTTTTTAATTTCTAAGGTATAACGGTTAATTTATTTCCTGTAATCTATTTTATTTATCTCAAGCACATAGGAATCAACTATGTGATATATGAAGTGGTTTTATAATTGAATTTTCTAAAAATGTAATTAATTGCTAACAGGCAATTATGTTATTTTATGTAACATAATGCATGACATACTATTTTTGCTTATTTTAAAAACATGTTTAAAACAAATTTGAAACTTGTTCCATTTGAGTTCGAGACTTACCAACATTTATGAACTCGAGCAACAGATTTCAAGAATGTACTGATTTGCTGAAAGTGGTACTTACAGAACAAAAACTACTGTTTTATTTAAATTGACTTTCCGTTAAATCAAATACATATTACTTACCAAATCATACTAAATTTTGGTCTTCTTAACCGTTGAGAAAAAGCTAAGCTTAGGTTAAGTCTATAGTTTTTCATATATAAAATCGATCCTTTTAATTCTTTTATCCTTCAGGTTTGCAAATTTGTCAAACATATCTTCGTAAATGGTTGCGTGTTCATTAATTTATTAAGCAGTTCCTTTTCAATCGATATCTTTGATCAACCAATCAATCAATCAATATATGCTCTATTGTCAAAGATACAAAAAACAATTTTATTGGCAAAGCTGAAAACAAATAAGTGAGTACTTAAAATTATCTCTAACAAAATACAAATCTAAAGAAGGTACAACAGAGCCATTATGTGAATTACCATCCAAAATAACAATGAAACAAAGAAAACACAAGCTTAAAATTATCCAACATTAATATCACACTACAAAGGATAAAAATATAAAAAACAAGTAAAAAAAGAAAAATAAACGTTAACATTTTTAATAAGCATTTTGAGGCAAACATATCACATAGGTATCATAACAGCTATAAGAATTTAAAAATTTTCGCTGTAATATTCCCCCAACTCGTAGTAAGCCTTATCTGTAAGCAACTTTTTAACGGATTTCCTGAATAATATTTGGACAGGTCTTAATGAGGTCTAGATGATTATAAATCCTTCTACTCTCATAAATTAAAGACGCACGAGTCAGTGCCGAAGAAGGGATTGGCAGATATATATTTTATGCTTGTCGTATCCCATATCCATGCTCTGATACAGGCAGACTGTCCCTGAATTTGTAAGCCATGCAAACCGTCTCAAGTATAAAAAGTGATGTTAATATTAAGATTTTCTTAGATATAAAAAACACGCCAAGCTTTTGCAGCAATGTTTTGTCACTAACGCAGTCAAATGCCTTCGACAAGTCACAAAAGACCGCCGGAACCGCCTCCCGCGCGATAAGATTCAGCTAAACATCCTCCAAATATCTAAAAATGGCATCGATGGTACCCTTGTTTGGTTGAAAGCCAAACTTACTGTGGTAAAGGATTTTTTTATCCTCAAGAAAGGACACCATGCGATCCTTGACAAGTCTCTCAACAATCTTTGAGAGTGAGGACAGCAGTAAGATAGGCCTAAAATTGTAGGGATTATCCAGCTCTCCCCCCCGGTGGAGAGGGATCACTCTAGCACTCTTCAAGCTGGACGGAAAATGACCAGTAAGCCAAGAATGATTTATGGCCTCTGAAAGAGCCTCAATAGCAGCCTCAGGAAGCGAGAGAAATATTGTAAACTAGAAAGCGTAATAACAAAAGAACACTCAGTCTAATGTTTGAACTTGATACTTGACATTGAAGGATCAAATATTATGAGTATTATCTAAACATGTTTTAAAAACAATCAGTCAAATATCAACAAAATTTAGTATAAAAGAACGGGCAAATCAAGTAGACGACAATTTATCTGGTTGAGTAGTTCCCTTTTAATTAAGGCAAAACGCTCCTCCTGTAAGCTCAAACCCTCCCGATCCTGATTATCTGGTTAAGTAGTTCCCTTTTAATTAAGGCCAAATGCTTTTCTGGTGACCAGGGCCAAACCTCCCGACCTTGACTATCTGGTTAAGTAGTTCCCTTTTAATTAAGGCCAAACGCTTTTCTGGTAACCAAGGTCAACCTCCCGATCTTTACTTTCTGGTTAAGTAGTTCCCTTTTAATTAAGGCCAAACGCTTCTCTGGGAACCAAGATCATACCTCCCCTAAAGTTACGTCAGTGTAAAAGTAAAGTAAAACGTAAAGTAAAGAGTAAAGTGAACCATAGATAAAAGTGAAACCTAATTAAAGCATACCAATATAACTGAAACGAATCAAAACGCTCATAACAATTTAAACTAAAAGTAAACTCAAGGGAGCCGAATAGGTCGAGTCCGGTCAGTCCTCATCGAATGGTCATGCGTTCTACGCTATTCTAGTAAATTGTATTCAAACATAGTCGTCATTCTAAGTGCATTCCTTCCTGTATCTGAAGACCAATATACGTACAGTATGTTTCGAATTAAGCGAGTTGTTATTCCATCTGAGATACAACCCCCAGCTCAAGGAGGAACGCCGCCAGTAATCCCACTCAGTAGCAGGCATCTGGGAAGCGCCCCAATTCCTCTTTGACAATATCTTTACTGATATACTGAAAGTTTGTTTTTTATTGCTGCAACGGTACGTACTACCTCCAAAGGATTAGTGGGACGAAAAAAGAAAGACTGTCCAACAATGAGATTGCTCATGTAGTCCATGAGATCCATAGTTCGGGTAATCCCGCTTGTTAAGTTTCCAGCGATAGAGCAAAACTAATCGTTAAGTCTATCTGGAGATTTTTTCGGGGTTCTTCCATGGAATGACTTACTGGCTCCCCTGAGCTCACTGATGATGTTCCAGCTCTCTCTCCGCAGGTTCCCCGACGCATCCAAACGGTCTTTATAGTACTTTTTTTTAGCCAACTTGATCAATTTCCGGTACAAACCTCGATATCTGAAAATAATTTACAATAATTTACAAAATACTTCATCCTAGGTAAACTTCCTAATAGTCTGCAGACATCTCATATTTGCAGAGGAAAGCCTAACCAAAATTGTAAGTCTGTTTTCGGTCATTGAAATACGTCATTGGGTTTTTTAATCCTTTTTAGCCTAGAAAAACTTCGTTCCACCGAAACACTAGTAGATGCAATTGTCATTATTAAGGAAAATAGTTTATATACTTCTCTGAAGATATTTTTATTTTCAGTAATATTTTTCACTAAAGTCTGTGGTTCAAGGTCTTTAAATTCTTCATTAGTCCAAATAAATTATAGCTCACTCTCCAAAATTTGCCGCTTTTCAACTTCAGATCGTCGCGAGAAAGGGGTTTCAAGCAAATTTAAAACAATATCGTGAAAGGAATTCATTTCAACCCGAGTTTTAACTTATCTTACATTTTTTAAATTAAAATGCCTAGAGGTAGGCACCAGAAAAAGAAACCACAAAACCCACTACCGAGAACCAAAAATAATTTTAATAATCAAAGCCTTGGTAATAAATATAGCCTCGGATATGGCGAAACTGTATTACTAAAATAAAACGCAAATCAGCTTACCTTGTTTGTAAGGGCCCTTGCCTTACCTTACCTCCTTATTAACAACAGAACCATGCAAAACAACAGTGTTAATTATTAGTTTTTAAATAAAAAAATCCACCTCGAAATTCTAAAAATCACAAACAAAGACAAACCAACCATCCACTGATAGGCAAGCGCCAATTCAATTGTAATGGTCGTGATCGACGTGATCTAATTTTAATTAGGAATAAGCATCTGACGACCTGACAAAACACTCGATCCTTCAAGAAGGAAAGAGAAAAGAGATGAGATGAGGAGGTTGACAATAAAACGTTGCCAAGTTTCAAATAGGCACCTACCCCTAATACTATGAAACAAAGGATTGTAGTACCTACCTATTCTTTATTTTGATTGTTGGTTCTTAAATTTTATAATACACCATAAAACAAAGGAATCATTTATTTATCAATCATTTCTGCCTTGTTTTTATGTTTTTAAAAAAGAAAGATTTGAATAAGAAATCCTTGTTCAAAAACAAAGGCAATATGCAAGCTACTGCTAAAAATAATTCCCATACAAGCACAGATTTGTATGCCTTATACGACTACTAAAATTCGCTGATTTAAAGCTCCGTCTTGCACGTATGAAGCAAAAATGGTCTTACTACAGCTATGTTATGCAGTGGGGCAACGATTTGAGTGTTTAAAAGATGATATTTTAACCTTTGACTGTATTTTTACACTTTTATGGTTGGCAATTAGTCAAAAAACGTTTTATATTTATAATATTTATATAAACTTAAACTTAGGTACTTCAAAATTTCAGATTATATTGTAATTTTTACATGTGAGGCTTTATACGATGAGCCGCCACTGGCTAGCATCATCATTAATTTGTTCATTATATTTACTTATATTTTTTATCCAACTGGCTGAAGAATATAAAGCATATTTGATTCCTTTGCAGTTTGACATGCCGCATACTCAACAGATAAATTATGGTTCCATGGAAGTACTAAACTAACAGAAAACTAAATATGTGTAGCATTATAAGATCCTTTACACAAATAGTGCACTATATAAAAATCGGCCTCTCCTATTGGTCGATCCGCATGGCCCTCCGCTCGCTTCGCTCGCTACGGGGGCTCAGGAAAAGGAAACTAACCAGGTGCTAACCCAAACTAACACGAGACATACCCAAAATCAAGAAAAAACTGTTTAGAAACATGATCTTAAAAAAAAAAATAAAAGAAAGCAACGGGGTTTGAACCCGGGCCGTCCAGGTGACACCCCAGCTATCTAAACCTCTACACTACGAAAGATCTTGACAGAGATTGATTCCATCACAAAAACATATTGTAATACGAGATGGATCGACCAGTGGGAGAGGTCTATTTTTACATAGTGCACTATTTGTGTAAAGGATCTTAAAATGCATATGTGTATTAGAAAATTTTAGTGAAATAAGTAAAAAGCGTCCAATTCAAAACATTTCTCTTCACACTAACCAGCCCAAATATATCTACAAAAAATAAATTATGTAATTGATGTCGACATATTAAGCTTCGGCTTGACAAATAGTTTTGTATCAGTATAAATTGTTGTCACTAAATGTACACAGCAATGAAACCAATGATGAAATCCGACCCGGTTTGCTGTTGGGTTGGATAAATTTGTCCAATTTAAAAAATGCCCGTTTGCCGGCCGAAATGGCTAATAAAAATATCGGCGCAGTGTTTCGCATCAGACAGTGGCAAAACAAGGATAATTACCTGTTTCACAATTAACAGGACAATTTTCTAGATTCGGACGTGTTCATTGGAGCTTGGATATTGAGGATACCAGTATTTCCAATATTTTTTGATAATATATAGCAAGTAATAAAATCGGTGCCTTCAAGCAGCTAAATCAACAAGTATTGCATTGTATTTAATTTAAATTAGAAATTTCTTGAAGCAGTGATCTCAGTAGCGCATTCGACTACATCGATTACGACATACTGTTTCATACTGGCATCTAAGGAGGCGTTTCCTTTAAAAAAAAGAAAGCAACAAGGACCACTTAACACAACTTTTAATAACATTATTATAAGGCAGTGACCGAGACCTATAAACAATTCAAAGTATACCGTAACCGAAAAGGCGGTGAGGTAACCAGCCTATTTAAAATATTATTTCATTAGACCTGAGACATTTAGTTTTGAGACACCCTATAT